>JAPYYW010000893.1:0-38241 GCA_030522545.1 Cremastinae sp. A BG-2022a
TTTCGTTATCTACGGGAAATTTTCGATCGAATAGGCTCTTAAAATCGAAAAAAAAATTTCAAAAAATTTGGTGAGTCACACTGGGTCTCGTGGACCCATAAAAAATTTTGACGTACGTCAAATTTTTTTCTAATGAGTAGAGATTAGCCAAAAGTCAATGCGTTCCGCATAATACACGGTCTATTCCGATGAATCGATTAGAGGCCTCATGTCTTTTTTAATATAGATAGACAAATAGACTTCGTATATAAAGGCGCTGATACACTTGCGAGCGGTTTGCGAGCCTCCTATACCGTAAGCATTGCCTGCAGACGACGCGAGCACGGCTCGCCTATACTTTAACATGCGAGCGGCTCGCGAACCGCTCGCAAGTGTATCAGCACCTTAAGGGTGATTTTTGAAGATTTTTCTGAGACGGGGAACGGATGATACAAGGTTCAAGTTTGGATATCTTAATTATTTACTAAAAAGTTGCAGCCCTTTAAAAATCATTTTTTTTGACATCAATTGTCCCTGGGTATAACGAGATGTTAGTTATTTTAAACGTAGTGTAATTCTTAATGAACATTTTTTTTTAATCAGTTCAAAAATAATTTTTTTGGCTTACTCAAAATGATTTTTATGTATAGCAATTCTTTAAATAACTTCGATCGAATAGGCTCATTAGAAACGCGTTAAAAAAACAATGAAATCTATATATTTGCCTACTGTGAGTCTCCCCATGATAAAATGTTAATCGACATCTTTTATTACTCTTGTGAATGGAGCAAAAGACGAACCAAGTCAATGCCTCAATTATTTTAAAAGTTATATATATTTAAAAAAATTTTTCGATAAGCTATATTATTTTTTGGGTATCAAAATACAAAACAATTTCCCCACGATTCTATAAAATTTTACTATTATTCTTTAATAAAATAAGCAACATGAAGAATTTCTTGTCTTTGTGAATAAAGCTCGTAGGGATAAAATGTTCTTTTATCGCAGGCACTTGGCGCACGCGTAATTTGTTTGCGTAGCAGACTGTGCGCAGCAGACTATTGTCCGAAGTTGCAATATGCGCGCGATTCGAGTCGACGGGATGTATCACTGATAAGAGTCTTGGCGCGTCCGAGGCTCTCGTGTGTCGCGGCGCTCGGATGCTTCATGCGAATGCATCATCCCCGCTACCGGATACCTCGTCCGATATTCTCATAAATTACTTCGTATAGCTGGGCGTCGAACAAAAAGATCTTCGCAATAATGGAAAAGCGACGGTATATATAGGTTGAAACGACGTTTCTCGAAAAATTGTGCTCGCAACTGTTGAGTGAATTTTTTAGGGAAAGTATATATATATATGTACATAGTATATATATGTAACATAATTTTTCGTTGATTTTTAAAGCAAGTCCATTTTGTGAGTAGTTCCATTTCCATTCGGGCTGTATATGTGCCCGAGATCATTCTTTCCCTCTCTCACTCGTGACTGGCACGATTCAGCTCGTATATTCTTCCTTTGCCAGCAATAAATCACTCGCTCCGCGGCGCATTCTCTCGCATTCCTTTCTTCACCTTCTCGTTTCGACTGCGCGACGCCTCGCGCTCCGGTCTTGTCGCGTGAAAGTACTTGCCCGATCTTTTTCTTTCTCTCCCGTATCCGAATCTCTTATCACCTCTTTACAATATTTTTCTCATTTTTTCAAATACTTTTTTCTCTCTCGTTCCTCTCTCTGTAAAAAAATGAAACGATCTTTACTCCGTGCCATCTAATCCGTCGTAACTAATTTTCTCTCTCTTTTTTCACTTCGAAACAAGCTCGAACAGGTGGCAAAAGTTTGTTTTCTCCCTTTTCTCCATGCATTATTTCCACGTAAGACGAAAATCATTAATCTTTACGAGGATCGTTGCCGGGGCACATCGTGGCTTAGTGAGCTGGAAAAATCGTCGAATATGTAGAAAAAAATGAGAGAGTCTTTAACCTTGGAGTCGTTGAGTCACCGTGACTGCCCAATTTTACCTGATGGGGCTCGCACAGGTGTTCCTTCCGGTTCTCACAAGAAATTCCATCTCTCAAGAAAAAGAGCAGAGGAAGAGAGAAAAATTTGAATTTTCGCGGAGGACGTCGTTTTATCTGCGTCGAAGAAGAATTTTTTAAACATTCTATCTATAGCTGTTTCATTTTTAAAAAAAATTTTTTTTAAGAGTTGCAATATGTTTTTAAATTGAAATAAAAGTAAAGTATGTGAAAAGTGGATTGTGCATGAATGAAAGGAAAAGAAGAAAAATATTCAAAATGTATTCTCGGTGGAGGACGAGAGCTCTTTATTCTGCTGCCCGGCACGAATATACGACGACTTGTTTGGAAATTTGCATGATCCAGTCGTAAATAAAGCGACGTGGCGTCGCGAAGTGCGCAAACCCATCGTTCTTCGGCGATTGAACTCTCGGATCCTCGGAGCCCCTTTCCTCATTTCTCTTGCGAATAAATCTCGTTACCGCTACTAAATACCTCTAACACCCTCTCTCGCCAGTCCGCCGGGACCTAAAAATAAAATTCCAATAAACGCGACCGGGCGATATAATTAAGCGATTAACAATTCAGGTAAGAGTTGCGCGAAAATAGCTTGAGACGGAATTTCTTAAAAATTTTTATTACAGATCTTTTTTAACGTCATATTAAATTGTATTTAAAATAATCTTATACGATAAAAATTACGATACGCTATGTATCATCCAAAAATGGAGGCATAAATTATTGAAAGTCGTCGCTCTTTTAACGGGTTATAAGAATTCATGTTAAAAGTTAAAATAAAAAAATTATTATCACTCGATTTTTACATAGTAATGTCTCTCGAAATCTTGCATTCATTTTAAAGGTAAATTAGAGTGTCATTTAAAAAATAGTAACAAGTGGTTAAATTTTAAAGTTGACCGAGTTCGTTCGGTCCAATGAGACTAAAAATGTGGTCATATTACAAATTAATCGCCAATAATATTCACAGTTTGTTGGAATCGTATGATATCACTTGTACACCATTTACTTTGAACGAGATATATTTTTTAAAATTAGAATATAAAACTAAAAAAATATAATAATTTGAAATATAAAAACTACAGAATAATGTTCTATTACAAAATTAAATTTCAATTAAATTCACATTTAAACAAAAAGTTTTATAATAAAAAATTTCTTTATATTTAATAGAAATTCCAGAAAACATTAAAACCAGTTTTAAATTGTATGAAAGTAGAGAAAAATTTGACGTATGAGCTTATCAAGCATTATTATAAATCGATTTAAGAAAATAACGTAAGAATTTTCCATTCCTTTGAAGTTTCGAAAAACAGAACACACGTGACAATCACGCGGCAGAAATAGTTTTTGTTTTCGTGTAAAAGATTTAGAAGGCATTGTGAAAACAATTAGACCAACCCTGTCAGCATTCGAAGTTTCAATCAACAGAGAATAACTTTAACATATTGCTTTTTATAGAAAATGCTTCAAATACGAACAAAAAAGTTTAGTCTACTGTAACATTTATTTCACATATTTTTAACAATTTTAGTTTTAATAATTTGATAATTTACAAATAATAATATTTTACTACATTTTTCATTCCTAATGTTTTAAACAATACAATGCTATATAATTAACAAAATTGTTTAAAAATTGTACTTCAACTGTTAATTTGTATGACGATCCAATTTTTTCGTTTTTTTTGTTATTTCCCTCATTATTCTGTATGCTTCCTTATTGACGCAGTAGGGCAATGGGTCTCATTAAGCAAATGCATATATACGTTTCGCCTTCCTCGCTCGAGATATCTAGGGTCATTTCTTACCGCAAGGATTCTTTTTCGCGCAGGCTTTCTCGGCTAAGAAATATAATCCCACGAGGCGAATTACCTACGGGATTTCCTGTCTCTCCGATCGTTTTAGACTTGTTTCTCTCTGAGCGCGAGGGCGGCACGAAAGCGTGGAAAATGAGACGCGAGTGCGAGGTACACGAGCGAGGAAACACACGGAAATGCAATACCGCCGGCGTGCTCGGGAATATCCCGGACACTCGCTGGATGCTGCGAGAAGGATCAGCCGAGCGTTCAACAACGCTCATCCGTGAAACGAGAGAGTTTCTTTCTACGAACGAAGTGCCGGGAGAAGAAAAAAAGCACGACTTTTGCTTATTTTTCTTTTTCTTTTTTTTTCAACGGGGACGCCACTCATTGTTCCTCAATCTTGCAAGAGAGCCCTTCGCCAGTTTAATTCCCACGCTCTTTATCCCGTTCAAATTAACGAACAATAAGCTACGACGATGAAAATATAACTTTCAACGCGCTCTTTCGCTCGTCAATTCACTCTTACCGTGTTTTGATGAAAATCATGGAGACGCGCGCGCTTATGCAAACGAGTATTTTTAATCCCGATCGTTGAATCGAATTCTTGCGAAAAACATGCTTTTTGTTCCTCCCCGTTGCTCCATTGTCGAGGATAAAAACGAGGAGAACGAGCGTAGCGGTTTTCTCTCGTTGTCGGAATAAAGATGAGGCGTGAGAATTGCTCGGCGCTCTCTCGCGTAGGAACCTCGCAGGGTTGCGGCAGCTCGCGATAATGCGACGTTATAAACGCGCGATGGAATAAAGGCCGAGAAGGGAAAGAATAAAATAAAAAAAAATAAAAATATAATGTATACACCGGTAAAATGTAGCTGGAACGCGACGAATGTTCGAGCTCCCGGCCAACTGAGCGAATAATTGCGATACGGTTGCACATTGCGATCCGTTGTCACGCGTTAAATTGTTGCGTTATCTTGATTTAGGACCGTTAGGTACATCCCGCGGCGTACTTTATTCATCTCCCGCGACGACGTTTCGTCGTTGCGCGCTCTCAATGCTAGATTAAATTTCACACGTAAAATATAACATTATTCTTTTAATCGCAACAACATGAATTCTTCGTCGCGAGTTGCATCAAATTTTTAATCACGTAGTTTTGTTTAAATTATAAAATTAAAAAAAATATATATACAGCTGTTAATTTCCGATAGGCAGAAATCTTTGATGCTCGTTTTACTTTGAAAAATACTTGAAAAATTAAATATAATTATTAAATTAATGATAAATCTATATGAAAACAAGACAAACGCATCATAAAATGATGAACGAGTTGTCCGCGGTTATTTCGCATACGCGGTCTATTGAAATTGCGTCGAGGCGCTCGTGAACGCACGAGAGTGAAAGCTCTCAATTATGTACGCTATGATCGCGATGCGCGAATCGGTCGCATGGAAAAAATTGCCTTGTACGAGCACGCAAACCTCAATCGGTTGGCGAGTAATCTGCTTTGATTGGAAACATTGGCTCGATTTATAAGTACTCTGTTTAAAAATCTAACCATCCCCTACGAATGTCGATTTCATAAGATTTCCTCATTGCTTTTCGTACAAATCACCTATTAAATTTAATGATACAAAAATAATAGTTATTTTATAATAATGGAGATCTATATGTAATGGTATTTTGTAATGGGCATAATAATATAATACAATAGAAATCTAATGCCATCTCTACACGTTGAGCCAACTGAGGCTAACGTCCAACTTTTAGGCCAATACAGACTAATTTCCAATTTAGAACGTATCGAGTTTGATTACGTAAATGCCACCGTGCATAAACGACTTATTCGGCATGTTTGAGTATTAGCTCAATATGCTATTGTTGATTGATGTTGAAAAAAATAACTTGGGAAGTACGACTAACATTCTCGAAATAATTGTTGTTGGCCTTAGTTGGTCCAACTTCTACAGGCATCAGCATAAAAATCATTAATCTAATAATAATAATAATAATAATAACAATATAAATTTAATAGAAATATAGAGTACAGAACCGAAGGGCACAAATGACAAATAGCAGGCAAAGAGGAAGGCAAAATAATGGATGAAGAGAGAAAAGAGGAAAAAGTTGGGTGTCTGGTATAGGAAGACCTGATACGAGAGAGCTTGAACCGAGCCACTGTTGGGTGTTCGAGCAAGATTCCGAGACTGGAAGAAAGCGAGGCTGCCTCGCGATGTAAAATCATGCTCGTCGGTGGTGCAGCGCATCGCGTGTCGGGGGTATATAATTGTCATGCAAAGTAAAGAGGCAACATTAGCATCATAAGCGGGCGCAGATAGTCCGCATTCCCCGGTCGCATTGTATACTCCCTAGTTAGTTCATTAATTCTGGTACGCGTGGCTTTATGCACGCTCTGCCTTCCCGGGTAGCCCGAAATACAGTTAAACCTTGGTTCCATGCGGAACACCACTCGCAAAGGGTCGTTAGGACCAATTACATTCCGGCGAATCAATGGCACCGGGCTTCCCTTTTGCAAGCTTCAATTTTCACCGTTCTCATCTCTCAGGGTCAATTTGTCTGGATTACTACGTAACGAAATGGATAAAACCAGGGCTCTACTGTACCCACTGCCTGTGTCTATACGTGCAATACCATTGTGCAATATTACGCGTATATCCGGCCCTCGGAGCCAGCAGAGTCTCGCTCTCCCCGTCCAAACGCAAAATGCAAACTTCTCCCAACGACTCTCTTATCTTTTTTTTTTCTTCCCGTGGGCGCTGCAAATTCCAAGGGTTACTGTCGTGCGCGCACAGAGAAATGTCGTCTCTCCAACCCAAGTCCTTTTTCGTTGCCACGAGAGTCGGCGCTTCTACTTTCTTGGAGGAATTTTTCAGGGCTAGTCGATCGATGTTCTCGTTTCTGTTTCAAGTTACAACAAGATACACTACAACATACAATTTAAATTGCATATTTTAATTTTTGACGTCTCGCGCGAGAACAAATATCTAAATTTCAGTTTTTAAGGTGGCTCATCAATGAATTAAAAAACAGGAGATTTAGATAAATTTTTGAGAGGGTAGTATTTGTGATGTAACAAACAAAACTTGAAAATTTTAGGGTCAGTTGCCAGGCAAATTACTGCAAACGAGCTAATCAAAATTTGTATTTTATCAATGCTTTTGTGGGAATTCATTATATTTTCGTCGAATATGACATGAAACATTTTGTCAAAAACAGGAGATTTTGTTCAAAATTGGAGTACTGCAAGATAAAATATTACGCTTTCCAACGATGGATATTTTTTCATAAATTTCATTTGAAAACGATTCTGCCTAAGAGTCTCAGAAACAATTTGACTATCGTGCGATCAAACATTAGGCCGAAACACGCGAAAAATTCATCTGTCAGTACAGACCATTTGTAATGTTATTAGTAATAATATAATATTTTGACAATCCTAACTTGTATTAAAGATAATAATATAAATTTAACATTGTCGTTTGATTAAAAAATTCAATAGAAAGCAATGTGAATTTAGAAAAAAACCATTATTTATTGGTTATTCTGAATTGTCATTTTTCTAAAACAAAAAGAATAGTTTTGCTGCCTGTTGCTTATTAATAAAATGTCAAATGACATTTTATAAAAACTGTTATTGATAATAAACTATGAATGAAATTTCAATAGAAAAACATCATGAAAATTCATCATTTTTATTTACGTATAATATTTTGAAAGATAATAGTACGTTTTCTTAAGTTTATTATTGTCACGATTTTGACTAGTATTGTCACTGACGAGCCACCTTAAATAGATGCATGAGTTATTAAATTCAGATCGGATGGTAATCGATGAAGAAAACATACAAATGTGATGGAAAAAATGCTGAAAATAGAGCAAGAATGACTGGTGGATATGTGGAAACATCAGTACGTGACGTGAAATATCTTATCATGCAGCGTGTTCGAGAGGGGATGTTACTCCGAAAGAAAGCAACCTCTTACGACTTCCGCGCATAAATTCTGACCCTTGCTATGACCTTTCGAAGGTTAAGTGATTTTTTTGGATGACTTTGATTTATGGATAGTTGTTGAACCGTATAGTTGTTTGGAGTATGGAAAAGTGTGATGAGAAATTGAAAGGCTTTGAGGGGCAGTGTGTCGTGCAGAGAAGCCTGGCGTAATCCCTCGCTGTAAAACCAGTGGCACGTTCGTGGACTTTGGAAAACGGAGAAGACGAAGGCGTTTAGCCGTCCCGTTGTTGTAGGTCGATGCACACAGGAAGAGCCTCGTGTCACCTGGTCCGTGTGTTCGTCGACCAACAGATGACGAGAGAGCGAATTCTCTCTCTCTCTCTGTTTCTCGAGTGTCGTGTACACGCGAAAGGAGAGTACTCGAATGGCTCACACCGAGGTGAAGACCTGGTTTTTATTTTTTTCTTTTTTTCACCGGGACGATCCGCGAATAAATCGCTTCTCGCCTCCGATGGAGGCCAGCTGGGACTTTGCGGGATCGAAGAAACAGCGAAGGCGAACACGTACGAGAAAGACGAGGAACCCGAGCGGGCTCTCTTTCTCGCTGGCTGCCTTCGAACACGTGAAAGCCGTGAGCCAAGTGACCCTAATGCGAGTCTCCCTCAAATGTGACACGCGAATAACTTTCGGTAATCTCTCTCCTATTTATACGATAATTTTTTTTATTCGGGCCACTTCTATCGCTACAGCGATATATATCCAAGAAATTTTTAAAATTACAATCTTTGGTAATCAAGTAATTAGAAACTACCTCAGGGTTCACCAATTAAATTATCAAACAACTGATAAATCAATCTATAATTTTACGATGATTTTGAACTATCGTTTATTTTTATTATATGGTTCTCTTTTATGGTGATTGCACCGTGATGTTAAAACCACAAATTTTTGTCTTACTCTGTCTCTTACGTACAAAGTCGGGTTACGTACAAGTTTACGAAAATTTTTAATAAAATGCAAACTAAATATGTAAGGGCGCAATAACCTTAAAGATCCAAATTTCCGTATCTTGCGTTAATTGATAGCTCTCATCTTTGACTAGTCTTCAACGGAAGTCCCTTGAAGAAGGATCGTGTTACGTGTCATCTTATCTCACCGCTTTAGGGTCCTATAAATTTTCACCCAACAGCAGCAATAACGTGTATTCTCAAAAAAATGTAGAAGAGCGAGAAAAAAAAAGTAAGGTTCCGAATGAAATTGAAGCGAATCTTCCAGGCAGTAGATCCTGTCGAGTACGTTGAAAACGTCGGGGCAGTAATAAAATGTATAGTAAAACGGTATTGGACAGTTGAAAACGGATGATACGGCGCAACAAGGGAGAGAAGAGGATAAAAGGAGAGATTGATGCGCGATGTATAGATACGCGTGTACGTTGATATGTGTCCAGGGACGGAAAAGGACAAAAAGCGGACATAAATTCGTCCTGTTTGGTCGTAGCCCGCTCGTTCCTACCACCGATACACACCGGTGTACGCGAAAGAGGGAACGCGAGGGGGGGAGGGGGGAAGCTGTAAACGCGGACTATGGCGAGGTATCTCGTGAGCTCGTAAACTCGAGAAAATCCACGAAGTCGCATCACGTATCCAATTTTCCAGAGATCAGTTGCATGATACCGGTGAGAGTTTGGAAATCGGTGGATTGAAAGAGGCTCCGCCGTCGAAACGTCGCGAATAGACGACAGCAGGGGGCGGCGGAGGGGGTGGTGGTGGTGGTGGAAAGGATGATCGAGAATGGCTAGGTGCAGTCGCGCGAGGGGTAGGAAAAAAGCGAAAGGCCGGAAAGGCGCGCGGGCCTTTGGAATTCGATTTCCGGTGTGTGCGAGTTAGATTCCGTACGCGGGCGGGGGCGGAGGCGTCCTGACGCAACGTTACGATAATGTGTGTGTGTGTGTGCGCGCGCGCGTCTTGCAAAAAGCTGCGAACGCGTTTCCATCGCATCTCGCTCGCTTTTCATTCGCCCGCAGGGAAAACATTCGGAGAATCACTGTCACCGTTCATCGGGGCGACGCACAGCAGAATTCAATTTCGTCCCGACGAACGGGATTCGCCGGAGTGAGTTTTCGAATCGGGATTAACGAACGTTTCAAAGGATCCATTCAGCGATACTCATTCGCTCTCGTTTCTTCGTTTTTTAAATGCAATCAATCCCCGGTTTTTCACCGTATATACGGAAGAAAATTCAGCTCCGGTGATTTCGAATGAATGATCGTTTGATCGAAACAATCGAAGCCAGGATCGAACCTGGCATTGTCCTGGTCATCTGCCGAATTAGGATTGACGGAGCAATTGATACGCGGGAGCAGAACGGATGAAAAGCTTTGCTGGTATGATTTTGAATTGATATAGCAACGCTATCGGCTTTTGTTTCTCGATGCCTGTCCAGAGGGTGTCTTGGAAAATCATACGATCGAATTTTCTCGCGAATCGGTGGCTCTCTCGCGGAACGGTTGCTCCGAAGACACCCGATGGATTCTGACCGAGAAGCGAGTTGCGTACGGATATCGCTTCTGTGTATCGTCCTCTTATCGAAGCTTCCTATCAGCCAATTAGCAGAAATGAGATCAAAGCCAGAGATTAACTGGCAGCTTCCTGTGACGTCGAGACTCCGTGTTCCCTCGTTTCGTTCCTTCCATAGATTTATACCCGCCAAGCTCCCGTGTGTGTGTGTGTGTGCGTCTCAGCGAGTCCCGGGGACTCGCGCTCTACCCTCGAGTTATGTGTATTACAAGGATCCTCTGTGCAAAGCTCGATGCCTACATGGCCTTTTATACATAGTACAAGATACAAGCTACCGAGACAGCTTATAGGAAGCGTATAAGAGGATAAAAGTTGCGATGGGAAAACCCGTTGAAAAATAATGCACAGACGAGAATACCCTCAACTGCCTCATCCCATTAAGATATTATTCCGTTTATTATTTTCAACGTTTGTCAATCCTGGATACCAATTACCATTTTACGAAGTAATTTCATTTTATTGAGTCATTTTTATTGAAACGTCTTATCGGGAGTTTAACCTCTATCTCGGTTTTATTTCATCAGCTATTATATTGCAGTAATGGGCTGTTGATAAGAATCGTTATACCGAGCTATGCTCATACTCTTAACGAGTCGTATAATATGTTCAATTTTTGTATGTGTGCAGGACTTAATGTCTTCTAATACGAAAAAGACCACCGACTTTTTCTCGTAACAAGCTTGATCCTTTGGTGCATTATCTTTTTTTTTTGTTCCACTATTTGGATTCCAAGATCATCCTTAAGGCATTTCGGATCGATACAGTCCATAGGGACCTGTCAAGTCAGCTTCAAGTTTTTATTGCAAGACCATGTAGACGGAATCTTTGTTCTTCGGATCTGCACCATATATAAAAATGTTGGTACTCATTAACAACGTAGGTCTATCTTGAAATTTTAGCTATAAGGTGTTTAATTTTCATATTATGACTCCAGGACTCTGGATGTGAAACATCCCATTTTGAGTGAATTGTCGGACAAATTCTACACTCGTATTTTTCAAGCAAATAATTTGAAATTTGAATATGTTATGCAATGTACACTGTACTAGTGCATGACATTCTTGGCATTTCAAATATCGAAAAAAAAATTTTTTTTTACTTTGATTTAAAAAAATTGTTTAAAATTCCAAGAATGTCACGTTCTAGTACAGTCTACACTGTATAACATATTCAAATTTCAATTCATTTGCTTGAAAAATATAAGTTCGTTAGATTTTGATCATTGTCTCAAAGACTTATTTTGGTTCGATATACTTCTATAGTGACCTGTAAAGTTAGCTCAACGTTTTTATGTTGAGTCTATACCATATAGACGGAATCTTTGGTCTTCAGACTACACCGTCTATAAAAATGTTGGTACACACAAATAACGAAAGTTTCTTTTGAAATCTTAGCCAATTAGAGTAATCAATTCTCGAAACATTTTATTACGACCAATTTTTCAAGTATTTTATGTTTCCGTGGTAAATACCAGGTCAGTCTGGTTCGTAAGATTTCTAAAATCTAAAAAAAGGAGAGAAAAAATGAGGCAAGAATGAAAAGCAGGCACGACCGAGGGAAAGAAAACGAGAGTTCTCTCGTGCAGTGAATCTCATCGCCACGGTACGTCGCACGGGGCTCGCATGTCGCACAGGTTTTGCAAGGTCTCCGCCGCGGAGAAAAGGAGATTAAAAAGAGAGGAACAGGGAGGAAGGCGAACGAAGACGAGAAAAGAAACTCTTTGGTATGCGCACTCGCTGCACCGCACTAATGAATAATGAGATCGAACGTGGCGACTCAATAATCGAGCGCTTTATCGCGATGAAGAAGACGGAACGAAATTGCGAGAGTCTGCGAGAAAAAATTCTATACATATTTCCAACTCGATCATACGCTTCAAAACTTTTTTTTTTATTTTCTTACAATATTCTTGAAAAATGAAAAAATAAAACCAAAAGTTACGTTTTAACCTCCAGAAAATATCGAGCAATCTAACGTGGGAATACTTTCGAATGAATCTTAAAAATGAAAAATTATTGCGGAGCGCAGGTGAATGAGATTGAGGAAAAATTTATTAGAGTGCTTGGAAAAATGTTTCATGGTAATCAATTCTCAATTACATAGAATGTGTATTCTCCCCGCTATTTTTTTCTCGGGAGCAATATTCGTCCCTGGCACGCGATTATTATCCTGCGGAGGTTCCTGCAACTAATTATTATAGAGATCGATCGTTCGATCGATCGAATCTCATCGGACATTCCGATTGGCGCCCGGTCATCGGAGCGTGAAGCAAAAATATATGGAGGAAACGAGAAGGAGGAAAGAATGGAAGAAAGAGAGAAACATTTTCATACAATTCCCTTCCGTGCAATCGAGTCTTCTCTCGTGTTCCCAATATCGTGATCTCATCGAGTCGCTTCGATCGAAAGGGACGATCGGCGGGCGCGAGCCGCAGGGAAGAAAGGTAACAAAGCGACAGAAAGATTCTAAGAGAAAAAAAATGTATAGTCGCAGATCGAGATGATGAGAGAATCTCAAGTATGTACAAAGGGTGTCCTAGAATTAAATATACCAGAATTTATCAAAAATAGTATTTTTTGATAAATTTTTGAGTATCTCATAAAAGAAAATTCATATTATCATCAACAGTGATGACTTATGGGACTTGGTGTCCATTGGTATCAAAAACTTTTAATGAAAATAAATAAAATATAAATAAAAAAAATTGATGAAAATGAACAATAAGTTCATAAGTATATTTCGAATTACTTTATACATTGATATTGTTGTCACTTGAGCTATTTCTTGCGTGAAATAAATATTTTTAGAATGGCCTAATCGTTGGCCATTGTTGGCTAATGGCCTAAAAGTTTATCAAGGGTCCTCGTGTTTTGCCCCTGGAAAATCCGACCCTTTGCACAGGGAATATACTTTAATGGTAAAATCTTCAACTGTGATTTATTTCAGTGCAAAATTCGAAAATGTGAGGTGGTTAGTTTAGAGTGAAATATTGAAACGAATTTCTGGGACACTCTGTAGAGTTGACTCGGAGGATCGAGAGAAGAGGACTCATGTTTGATAAGGCGCGGCGATCGAGAAATGCGAAGAAGCGAGAGAAGATTGCCCCATCTGGCTCGATCGTTTAACCGGACGACAATTTTATTGCTCTGCGCTGACGTCAATGTTAACGCCATCATTGACATTTTATTGGCAACCCTCTTTCTTTTTTTTCGCCTCCTTCATTTTTTCTCCATTCTCTCCGGTTCCAAGTACGTAGATTCAAATTCAGAGAGGAGAACCGATCGAAAGTCGCTATTTTGAATTTAATTGACACTCCAGACTCGCTCAACCGCGCGCGCGCGCGTCTCTTTACAGCTTTTTAACTTCCTTCAATAAGTTTACTAGGTAGACATAATCCACCGAAGTATCGGCACATTAGCGCGATAATTATAGGAAAAATAAATCGTAAAAATTGGCATCTCTACGAAATTCCTCTTTTTCTGTTTTTCCTCCTCCTTCTTTTTTTGAGGAAAAAATATTCTATCTCTTCAGGTCCGAAATACGTAAATTCAAATTTATTTATTGGCACTAGAACATTCCAGATACCATCCAATTTTTTACACAAATTCGACTGTGGCATGACGTCGAATACAAAAAAATATTGAATAAATGAACACGATACAAAATAAAAACGTGAACATTTCAATTTTATGATCTTCATCGATAAAATGGACTCTTTGAGAGGACTGTACTCTGGAAATGTATATCATTAACGACTTCGTAACTTTTTCTACTACCTGTCTCGTGCAGATGAAAGTAAATAAGGTACTGCATGTCGTATTAGCGCGATAATGGAACAAAAAATGAAATGAAAAGTAGCAACTTTCGACTTTGTTCGCCGGAATGAAAGGGAGATATCTCGAGTTCCAGCATGGAGAAACTCCAGTGCTGAGCACGCGTTTCGTTTAAAATATCTTTTGTCTGAACGTGGGGACGAGAGTGGTGCAGGAAAAGCTTATCGAGAGCGGTCATAACCAGAAAAGATTAATTCCCTAATCGTCTACAGTTACTCGATACTCGATACGGTCGTATTAAGGGAAACGAGAATGTATGCGGCTTCTTATTTTTAGGGTTCACGATAACAGGGGTTGCCTAATTCTCTCACCCAGGATTTGGGGTTCGTAAGGTTTCAATATCCATTACGAGCCCTCTCCTTATTCTCCTTCAAAATATTCTCGGGCTTCATCTTTTCTCTCCCTCTCCTGCTCACTTCCGGTTTTCACACATCAGCGAAAAGGTTTCCCAGGACGTGTTTCTTCCATGCAAATTTATTGCCATGTAAGGCATTAACGTCCCAATAATTGAACATTTTCGAAAAGATTAATGGGGAACTCCTCATATTGGTATAATAATTTTCAAAGAATTTATATGTATGTCACAAAAATGTAAAAATTCTATTAAAGTTATATATTTCAAAAAGTTTTCATTTTTGGTATCTGTATATAGAAACGTTTAGTATTTATTCACTAAAAATGTTTCATGAAATCCATACACATGATGGATTCTGTTGAAATATCAAGTAATATAATTTGAATTCGAAGTAAATTTTGGTTTCCTAGGCATTGATCATTTTGTCGATTTATTTTTTTTTCTTTTAATAGAAAAAGAAATAAAATGGTCGAGCAATATTTCACTGGCTTTGGAATACCGACAGGAGGCTTCCCAATCGAGTGCAGTTTCGTTGCTTTCATACGAAATCAATTTAATTGATAATTTTTATTTGAAAGGCTTATAGTTTCTATAGGTGAATATCACGAAAATGAAACATATTGAAAATTGCAAAACATGTCTGGCTTCAAGGGGAATTAAATTCCAATGTAATTCTTAGTATGCGTGTTTCGCCCTCGAAAACACTTTTTTAGCCGATATAAAAAAGATTACATTCAAATAGAAAAATGATGCTCTACAATTGTGTATAAAATTTCATAAAAATCGCTGATACAGATGAATTCGTGTACACGAAACTGTAAACCAATTTTAAAATTCTTAAGTGAAAAAATCAATTTTTTAAAATAAGTTATATAGGTACCTCTCTTTTAAATATTGAAAAAAATTATAAAAAATTATAAATATAATCATTACAGGTGTTCAATAAGTATTGGAATATTTACCTTTCACTAGAATAAATATGAAGTGTATGAATATTCCGATGAAAATTCAAAAAAAGTTTCTTTTTCGCAGATTCAAAAATCCGTGCATATAGATTATGTTATTTTTCCATGGATCTGTAGATTAAGAAAATACAAAGCATACATGTGCTTCTCGATGGCTTTTCAAATATTTTAATCTGAAAAGATTGTAGACAGATTGATCGTGGATGGTGGATTGTCGAGGTGTATAGGTTCGTTAAACGGCAGTGACGGAGTTTGGCAAGCTGAGGGGGGGGGGGGAGAACGGGAGTCGTTCGCCGAGCGAATTTTGTGCTCGGGCGATCGTTCGCCCCGGCGGTCCGACTCCTTTTCTCTCCCGGCTGCTTTACGGGCCACTTCGGGATAAATTTCTCTTCGTTTATCACGAAGCGGAAGAGCGATGTTTGCTGGCAAGGACGTTCGTTTCGCCGCTTACAAGGGGAAGGAGAGAAACACCTGGCATGCTCTCACGAACGGGGCTACCGGAAGTACCGCACCAACGAAAGCTCCTTTTCCACTTACCAACAGAGTCGGCAACCTCGAAAACGAAACTCTAAGCTCCTGACCATACTTTACTCATTTTTTCCTCTCACTCCCCTGCGCCCGGCTATAGTTATTGACCAAACGGTACAACCGATAAAGCTTTCGGAGTCGTAAAAGGCTTTCCTCTCGCTTGCGACTTGCTCAACATTTTCTTTACTGGCAAAACGATTTTTTTTTTCATTGTACTCTTAATATTAATATATATTCAAATATTTACTTTTTTACGGTGGTTTTATTTTACTAAGGCAAAAACAAGATTGTTTTTATTTTTTTATTCTATTGGGATCTGTCAAATGGGCGGAAGTTAAAAAACATGGTGACCATAAGAGAATAATGATATGGAGTCATATATATGTATAGTAATTGATGGTAAATACAAGTGCAATTTGGTATACTAATCTCAAATAATGCAATTTCGTTAAAGGAAAATGCAATTTAGAGGTTGCACATATATGAAAATGTGCATGGTAAAATTAGTAGAGTCAGCGAAGTGACGTTGACAGTTCTGTCAATTTGAACCTCCAACTGCTTGTTTGATGTATTCTCTTCGGATCTCTCACATAGTACTTCATATTTGTTTGCTTTTTCTGTCGAGTAAACAATTGATTCCATTTTTACTAATAATTGAATAACTCTTTATTATATATATATGGCATAATATGTATAATTACTATTCGCGAAAATTCGCTCCAAGTATTTTTTTTTCGCCACCAGACGTCATATCACCATTCGATAGATCCCAATACCAAAATTCATTTCAACATTTATTTTAATGGATGAGGCATGGAAAATGCATTTTTTACCAAAAAAGAAAATGTTCTTCTTACGTTCGTCTTAAAATTATTCAAATCAGGAGTAAATATAGACGCGCAAAGCGAGCTCAATTATAAAAGAGTCCCAACCTTGACACTGAGCGAACAATGAGTCCCGCTGCTGTGTTCCGAGAAGACAATAAACGAACTCGTGGCAATTGAAACAATTGCTTCTCGTTTTGTAATTTTTCAGTTTCTCATACATAACATTTCGCGCAACGAGAACAACCTTGTCATCGATGATCGAAAATTGCGTTCATCGGCGTTGAATAACGAGCGACATTTTTCATTTTTTAAACAATTATTTACCAAGAATAATCTTTGAAGACAGTTGTTTGTGCGCTGTCATAAGCTCGAAGGCGTGCATCGTTGCCGCCGTAAAATGGGTCGTTACGGTTGATCTTACGGAACGGTCCTGGGCGCGATTCGATCATTCGTAACGAGCCCTAGGTCATGCCATTATCTTTTTACTTCGCGAAAAAATAATATCGCGAAATAAATAAGAAAATAATGGAGAATTTAAAAAATGCGTTAATGAAGAACATAAAATGAAAAAGGGTCGAATTGAGATGTACACTCCTCGTGTGAAAATGGTTATTTCAACGTGAAGCTTCTATTTGTGGGTTTAACATGAAAAAAAAGCGCGTGTACAGTCGCGCGGCCACAGAAGAATTCCGATGGCGCGTGGGACGCGTGTGAACCCTGCCCGTGTATTGTGATACACCCACGCGCGAGGATCTGCATACTTCTAAACAGCCAGATAACCGTTAAAACTTGTGTGGCTCTAATTAAAGTTGATTGCAGACCGGGAGATCCACCGCGATACGGAGAAGACCCGACGTCTACGGATTTATGCTCCGTACACGAGGAGAAATCGAGGCGAATAACCCGCGGTGCGATACGCGACGAAAAAACGATTTAATAACGCAAACGTGACGGCAGGATGAGATCGATTGTTCGTCGAGAAATGAGATATTTTTTTTCGAATGCGTTTTTGCTATATAAATATATGATGATGATGAATATACACACTGAGAAAAAAGAATGATAAACTTTTACTATACAAAAGTGACAACTATACTAATTACACTGGCATACAAAAAAAAGTGGTCTGTATTTTTGACCAGACCCCCATATTTTTATGTATTTTGGCGCGCTGATTCCGAATCTGGAATCCGTTTTGTCCGTATACCGTCAAAATTTCGAGTAAATTGCGAAAAACCGTTAAAAATGACAAAAAACTGCAGTTTTCACGATAAAAAATTTTTGATCGAGCTAGGACAAGCCTAATGTATTTTTTGTATTTTGATCCCCTGAATCCGAATCTCAAGCTTATTTTGTCCGTACACCTTTTTAAAAAAATATTTAGTTTATTTAACATGATATTTATTTAATTCAACTAAATGTTTGTTTCTGTGCCTTTTGTTTTAGACACGGAAATAAATGTTTGATTGAATTAAAAAAAAATATTATGTTAAATTAACTAAATATTTCTTTCGCCCTCCGTGATCGCCCATTTATAGTTGCTTCAACCAAACTTTTTTCTCAGTGTAAATATACTTTATTTCACGATAAACATATATTTAGTTACAAAACAATCAGCATAGTTGTCACTTTATGATAAAATCCACTATCGTGATTTCTCTCGGTGTATCTTCAGCAAAATAAAAGTCTGATGAATTTAATAGGAAAAAAAAACGCGGAATGATTGGTAATTCTATTAGCGAGAAATGGAAAAAAATGTCTGATTAAAGTGGAGTTGAAAAAAAAAATGAGAAAAATATAAGGATATAATAGCGCGTTGGCCAGCAGCAGCAGCCCCGGTACAATCTTGACGTTCGTTTTTGTTGCGTATTCGCGAGAGCGCGTATCGGTGCGCGCGTGTGTGAAAGTTAAAAGACGCGTGGCGCTCGCGCACCGTCGTCGTGTTCGTTCTCGCTTTACCTTGGAGTCGGTTTCACGCTCGAGCGCGGACGTAAGTGTAAGTATAAGAAATGCGCGAAGCGCAACGGAATCGCGTGCTCTCCTCCGCGTTCGAGAGTGAACCCCTCGTTGCCCCCGCGGCGCGCGTTTATACGAAATAAGAATAAAAAAGCAGAGAGAGAGAGGGAACTGGGCCAAATTGAGGAACAAAGCAGTCCGCCCCCTGCTGCCACGACGATCGGTAATTATTCGTGAAAAATCTCTCGCGATTACACGATAAATCGAGCCAAGTGTCGTAACTATCCCTGACAAATCTCTATACATTTTTTTCCGCTTTCTTCCCTTCTCCTCCTGGGATCTTTCTTTTATGATCTGCTTCTTTCCCTAGATACACACAAAACTCGCGACTAAAAGCTTTTACGGTATTACATTTTTATTATCCGCGGATCGGCGATTTTTACGATACCTCACCGTGGGATATATTACACGCGTATTCGACGTCATAAAACCGAAGCAATGACCTAGTCCGAATAACAAACATGTATAGATAAAAGTTAAATAAAATTGTTGGATTTTCGTGTGACCCATACCGCGGAATCTTCATTATTTTTTACCACACACCTTTTTTTATTTATTTATTTCTTTACTGTTGTTCATTTATCATTATTATCATCGTCGCGTTACCTAAAACCTTGAATCAAATTCCATATTATCTGTGCATACAGGCAATAAATTTGAACGGCTTTGAATGAACGATCGCGATGCATGGAAAAAATTCTTATTTCGTCGCGATCGTGTTTTTTATATATTTTTTCGGATATTATTTTCGCGCGATAAGGCATGTGGACGCGTGTATGGCGATCGTAGGAATAAAAGGCTCCGATGGAAAAAGGGCAGTCGAGAAAAAAATGGAATCGAGACCGCAAAGATCGGAGAAAGTCGAGTCCGTGGCTGGGGATGACGTCACCGCTCGGGATGTTGGTCACGAGTGTACAGTTCCTCGGGTCAGCGTTCGCGAATGTATATACGTGCATGCAGGTATAAATCGTGTTGGTTAATAGCGCTTTAATAGCGGAGGAGACACCGCCGGGACTCCGGTACTTCCAGCACAACGCTGACAACATTATCCGGGCTCTCTGCTGTTGTTTACACGTGTTTGCGTCGAGGCTGCTCGATCGGCCCGAGCGGATCTTCCCAACCCGATACCGCAACCATTATTCTGTGTCAAACGAACTCGATGAATTCAGCCCTTGAAAAATCAAGATCATGTAATCCGGCATTTTTTTATTCTCGTACAGTTTATCGACACACACACACGTTATTCGCATTTTTACGCCCAGGACACCCGGTCGATGAATGTAAGGTCTTACAAGTCACCTACATAATTGCTCGAGCGAGCAACTCGACTGGCTCAAACCCCCATTTACCACCAAGGCTCCGCATAGATATTTTATTTAAGCTTCGCACGCTTGGTCTTTTCTCTCTCTTACAGATTATATTCTCTTTTTTCTTCTTTTTGCGAATGTAAATTTCTCTGACTTTTTGACAGCTCTATACAGCTTGGGAGATCGAACGCGTTATAGCTCGAAAGTTTATTCTGGTCAGTTTATTCTTGTAATTTTTATTCTCCCCCGTATATAAAAATATAAAAAGCTGATACTTTTCTGCACGAGGAAATAAAGTGTAAGAAGCTGCGGATATACTAGATGCACGGTACAGCTAACGAGAGCGGTTCGACGAACCGACGAGAACTTATTTTTATTCCAAAATACACACGGAGCAGCAGGTCGCACCTTCGAGTGAAATTTATGTCATCCGATGATGATCCGCACCCGTGCGGAGCTTCCTTCGGCTACCGCGACGTCCGGGCGCGCTCGATAAACTTTTCCCAAAATATATAATGACTGCGCGAAGCCAGCGAGAAGTTTCGAGACTCCCCGGCACACCTCGGGCGTTATTTTTCTCCCAAAATATTACGCGTGCTTTTGTACAAAGCCCACGCAGCAATCTGACGCTCAAAACAAAATCTGTTTACGAGATCTATTACGGAGCCTCATTGTCGAATTTGAGACGCGCAACAAAATAGCGCGATAAATTTATTTCGCGAAGGTCAGTGCACAATCTCTCGCGAATCTGTTCAAATTGAATTTTAAATGCCTAACACGATCGTGCATTTAACCGACTAGACTATACGGATGCAATATTTGCACTCATGCGAAATCAATAAACGAAAATTTGACGAAATGCATCGCTTATTTTCTTTATTTTTTTTAAACACATTTTGAACAATTACTTGTATTTTTTAATTAAAATAATACATTATTTATGTGGGTATTATTTAAAGACAACATTCAATATACATTAAGATTAATGTAATACACATGGGTTGTGGTACAATTTTACTATCAGTCACAAAAAAATCGAAATTTTTACTATTTAAAGTTGACATTTTTCCAATATTGGCAATACTTCTAATATAGCCAATTACTCAAATCTACAACGAGAATTGTCTTCGAATTAAATAAATTTCAATTGAAAATCATACTTTCGCATGACACGTTATCTGAACCTATATACCTTCCCAGCAAACACAGAAAGAACATTTTCGTAAAAATTATATATCAGTTACAATAATTTGACAAGTTTTGTAATTGTTATGTATATCAGTTACGAAAATTATCCTTGCTGTGTTTGCTGGGTTGGATACTATTTTAGAGCCTGATTAGGTTTATACCCACACATCTTTTTATAATGCCCAGGACACTTTTTCAGGATCTGATCAGGCTTACATTCAATAGGCTCTATTAAGGTATAATACCCATAATATTTTTTCAGAGCCTGATTAGGCTTATATCTGTTGCACTCAACAATGGCCAGATTCAGGTTGCCTTTGGAATCTTTAATCAGGTTTAAACCTGGCACGTCATTAAAAGTTAACCGTGCCACAACCTGAACAGGCTCAGTGAACAGATCAATGTTTCGGTTGCCATATCGAAATTTCTACTCAGAACGCGTCACGAATTTCGCACTTTCTCTATATATACCCTTTAAGTTTTTAGTTTTTCGCTGGACAAATTTTAAACTTTTATTCGTTTTTAATTGCTTGAAAATTTATCGCGAGACTCACTCTCTCGTCGACTTTCTCCTTGAATATTTACTCGAGAGATTTACTCGCTTGCACTTTTATTGTCACGAATATTCGAGTCAACGTTTCCTTTTTTCTTCCTTTGTTCAGCTCGATGACACGGCGCTTCAGCTTTACAAGGATGGCGACTACGGGGCTTATCTGGACCTGGAAGCGTCCATCAGCGAGCAGCAGGAAGAGTTCGAGGGCTTCCAGACCAAGTAAGTACACTTCAATTATTCGTCTCGCATTATATTCCGCAACAATGGGACTTGCGTTCGCTCGTCGAGAACGCTTGCTCGCTCTCACATTTTACGTACTAAGATAATATTCAAAGTTCCCTTCGCAAATGTATATCCCAACATTTGAATATTTTCATAATTTTTCGGTAAAAATATTATTTTACCGTCGCTGTAATCTTTTTATCCGAGTAACGCCACGGATAAAATAAAATTTTTGTTGCGGAAAGGGAAAATAGTTCTCCCCGGAATTGCCGCTGTGCGACTCGTCAGCTGTAACCCGGGCGGAGTTCGCTCCACTCGTTTTCAGGACGCCAGAACCTATGCGTGCAGTATATTTATATCGTCGTGGAAAATAGGTCAAGACGTAAATAGCGTTCTGAATCTTTCTATCAAGTTTAAAGAGCCACTTTTCATAGAGATTTTGAAAAAAAAAAATTAGCCAGCGCGTCAGAATCCGTATAAATATTATTTTATCACGAAAAAGTTATTCCTCGCCGACCCATTTTTTTTACAAATAAAAGTCTTTGATGAAAAAATACGTTGGCGCAGTAATCGGGATTGCAGTGTAAACAAAACGCGTCGATTTATAAAAAAAATTGTTTTTTTTAGAGAAATAAAAATGACACACATGTTTTGCGTATTATTTGGAAAACGAGAGTGCGAAATGTGTATAGCGATACTCGGAGACCCTGTTTTTATTGAGCGCGTTTTCACATTGAACGCACGGCTTGAGATTTCGAACAACTTTATTTGTACGTGACTCGTGTGTCGCACGAACGGACTCGGTGTGTTCGTTCACGTTTAAAAGGTGTGGGAAAAGTATACCAAGTCGATACAAATTAAAATTCGAGAAAACGCATAGTCGCAGGTGCGAGCGAAATTTGATGCCACGAAGTTAAACATGTCAGACCTAATGACTATCTTCTCATCACTTTTGCTCTGGCTTCGCAACATTAGTCACTTATTTTTTTCTCTTCTTTCATCGTCCCATCGTAGCTCAGCGGAATTATTATTCCTGTGCATCATACGTTACAGCTCATTCTTTTGGCAATATTGCAATACTCATTTTTTTCTGTCATTTTAATAATTTTGAAATAATTTAATAATAATATAAACAAAGTCTTTCCTTGTGACGAAAATAATTGAAAAATTTTGTTCATTTTTTCAATAATGTATTCAAGAATAATGATTTTGTTTGGAACATTGTTGGACTTGAAATTTTTGTAAATTAATGCAGTGATGCAACTCGGATGCATATAGCTTATCCACTCTCGTCGCCTCGTCTAAGAAAATTCGAGCTCGCTCGTTTATGTGTGTACGCGAACTAGCGAGACTCTCGGAATAAATCGCATAACTGGGTTTCACGATCTATTCCCAGGGCATCGCCTGGCAGTCTATCCGGCCTTCTCCATTCCTCCGCTGCTTTTATAAATACGTATATTCCACCTCTCTCCCTCCCCCTCTCCTTCTCCTCTTTCTTTCGGCGTACTCTCTTTCCTTCTTCCCATGCATATTTCACTTTATTTCCTCCTCGAATTCACTTATATTTCTCCCGATTCTATTCCGACCACTAATTTTCCTTGTTTACCATCAGCGAGATCTTATACTTTTCGTTGTCAAAGCTCTACGGCAGTGAGGAATTTAGACATTTATCACAGAGTATTTAAACTTATATTTAATATGCATTTATATTATTTATTTTTAGAATCTTTGATTATTTTTAAGAAAATATTTGAGTTAAAGATTAATAAAGTAAAATACGTAAATCAGTTGATTTTTGTAGTTTTTAAGGTCGTTGCGCCGTGACAGTAAAACCACAAATTTTTGTCTTTGTTTTTCTCACGTACAAAGTGGCTTGAGAGCTCATGAAGAAAAGTTTTGTTGCAAATTGGCTAGAGTACAACATACTCGAAATACAATGTTATCCAAGGTGACGTGTATTTGCTATATATAATTTATAAAATTTATTTAAAAAATTTTAGTTCTGATTTAAGAAAAAAACTAAAGAAAAAAGCTTCTTTGATTGTATAAAAATGTGTGCAAAATTTTAGAAGGCTTTTCACCATGTAGAAATTGAGATATTTATTGTTGAAGATTTAAATATTTAACACGCGCTCTTATATGGAAGGATGCAAAAAAATGTGATTTTTACCAATAAACATCTCGATTTGTAAAAATATAATGAAACCTTCTAAAAATTAACAGACTCTTATGCATACGACGTAAAAAAAAGTTTTTGAAAATTTTTAACAAAATGTAAACTAAGCGATATAACGGTTCAATCACCTTAAGTTTCGTGTATTTTGCTTTATTTTTATATTTATTATTTATTTTTTACCATTAAAGGGAGTGTATTTAGGAATAGAATCGCGTAAATCTGGAGTCACGTTCTCCAGCTCTCGGCTAATCCCGCATTCACTCTTAAGCTCCGGATGTAATGAATTTTCACTTGAAAATACGGTGTTTAGCCGAGTTGAAGGCGGGCGCTAAATTATTTTCTGTATATACCGAGTTTCCGCACAAACCGCAGGGGAGAGAGAACACGATATTATCTTTGAGAGGCTTTCAACGATATCCGCGTACACACGCGCGAAAACTTTTGGGACTCGCAATTTTGCATGTATACGTATACATTTGTCTCTCTCCCTCCCTCTCCCTCTCTCTCTCGCTTCCCTCGATCTCTATTGTATAAGACAATTCGAAAAGTCTCGTTTTCGGAGCTTACATCCAAGCTCTCACCGAAGGGCGAGATCGTACGAGGTCGAGAGTGCGCGCGCTGAGCAAGTTTTACTCCCGCGAGCGACGAAACTTCGTAATTCGAATGCGGAAGCCAAAGTTAACTTGAGAGCAGCGTCATCGATACGTGTATACGTATTACCCCAGTTCGCGAAACTTTGCGAGATTCTTGATCCCCTTTCGCGGAAAAAAAGCCTTTTGTCGCGGAGCGCGCGTCGAAGGTGAAAAAATCCCTTTCCCGCATTCGCTATATATTTTCTCGATATTCGTCGGGGGTCGCTGATTTTCGAAGTTCGGCCAAAATTGAGATTCAGATCTTGGATTTTGCAGTGCAGCGACGGTGCCTGAAAAAACGCTAAATTGAAAAATGAGCAAAAGTGAACGCGCGGGGTCGAAAACCTCGGAGTAATTTCTCGCGGAGCTCGCGAGTCTACGCACACGCGTCCGGATGTACGCGTGCATCGCGTAAATCTTTTTTTTTCTCTTATTTTCCTCGTTTCACAATGAAAAACGAATCGGCGGGATTAAGCCGGTTACTTCGTTACAATCGAATTTACGAGCTAGGCGAGAACGCGATTGCCGGCACAAATAAGGTAAACGTCCCAATAGTTAAACAAATGTTCGCTATATTATTTTTAATAATTGAATTATTTTTTTTCTCAATATTATCGTATGAATTATTTTTCTTATACGAAAGTATATTTTTCAAAACGTTAATTTATTGGAAAAAACTCGCTTAACCCTAGAGACAGAGGGTCAATTTTCTATCCAACTGTTCGAACATATTCTACATATTCAAACGTTCAAGTATTTATTTACTAGAAATATTATTTAAAATTAATACATAAAATCAATTTTGAATTGGTAAAATATCGGATAATAGTTTACATGTGAATTTGAAGCAGATTTTTTTGTTTCAATATTTTTAAAATAAAAATAAAGTGAGAAAACTCTTAGCTGTCAAACTATTGGGACGTTTTTACCTTATCGTTCATGGAGTGAAAAGCGAGAAAGATCGAGTGACGAGCCAGCGAGGAAATGAGAGACGACGCTGACCCAGAATATGATCTGGTGACCCTGCGCCGGTATAAATATCGGTTGAAATGAAATGCCTAGTTTTCGGGGCATCGATCGACGTCTCCGCGTCCACATAATATATTTTCGTCAGAATCTATTCACCTCGTTTCCAAAGCCAAGTATAAGCGAAGGTATACATCGCGTGTCGGCGATCTCGTGCCAGGCTTCCTCGTCGCTTCGAAAACACATCGCAATTCTTCCGGAAGAAACAAACAATAGCGCGAAACAAAAAATAATTACGGCGAAAAGCCACTCGTAAACTCTTTTTAGCTTTGGCATCGAATTTTCTCGTCAATGAAGCGCGATTACCGGGAAAAGAGAAAGGGGAAAATTCACGAGGATGGGGCATGCAGCGTTAAATAATTTCAACGATTGAAACTTTGTTCATGACGTGAAAGCGGAAAAGTTGGCCGATTGCGAAAAATAAGAGCGCGCTTAACGGCTATCCACTGGAGACGTTAACTCAAGTATAAGTTTTTTGTATTAAGGGAAGAAAAAAAGAATAAGAGGCAGCGGAACAAGGAAAAAGTTAAGATGAAAGAAACGCGATTTTCCGCGAGTGTGGCTCGCCGATCGTGTATTCCAGTGGGTGTCGAAGCAACGACGAAGCTGCGCAGAGAAAAGCGAGATGTCTGCTCTGGAAATATAAGATGTAGAAAAGTTTTCTTCGGCGCAGCGACTCTCCTCTTTTTTTTTTATTCAACTCGTCTCCGATGTCTCCGTGCTTTGTCTCCGTTGTATGTCTTCGTCCTTTTTTCTTTTCTTCATTTTTTCTCACTTTTCTTCCTTTATCGTGCCAGCTATCCCGCAGGAGAGCTCTAGACAACGCGAAAAGCCTCCCGCCTGTTATGCAGTTGCAACGATGCAGCTGCACCGAGGAAAGTCCTTCTTATCCTCCTCCCTCCCCGCCTTCCACTTCTTCGTGTGGCACACTCGTTCGTTTTGCATTTTTCTTCTCCCGAGACGAGTTATCCGCGAGAGCCCGAGAACAGGTTTATCCTTTTCTTGTTGTTTTTTGTTTTTAAACATTTTTATCTTATTTTTTAAAAACTCATGATTCCCCGATACTCCGATACCTTCGAGCAGAAGATCAAAGTGGTAGTCGCGTTAACATGATTTTTTAAAAGAATTCCGTACGAATTTTTCTAAATATAAAAATGAATGTACATCTACCTGATTTTTTGTATAATTCTAAATGCATTATTATTTGTCGGCGATAAAATTGGCTCATTATGGTAGGGGTCGCTCGGGACAGTCTATTCAAAAGTTTAGTTGTATGTGTAATTAAAATATGAAAACATTATTCGAATTTCGAAAAGCTCCTGTAATTTTTTAATTATAACGAGCCGTCGATTTTTTTTCGATTATATATAATAATAATAGCTACAGAAGTATATAGGATTTTTTCGATTTATTGATTTTTGTAAAGTGGAAAGTGAAAAATTTACTTAAAAAATCGTCAGATAATTATTAATAACAAATGAACTATGCAATATGCACTTTTGAGATAAATGCGTTTGAAGTTTTGAGTAAACCAGCTGCGGACCAGGTGGCCTTGTACAAAAATTCAAAAAACGACTCCTTATAGATTGTTCCCGACTACATAATCTTTTGGACACCATTTTTCAGATCCAAATATTGCAAAAAAAAATTTTTTGACAATTCCAGAGTGACCTACCCCTTAAACAAACTTGACCATGTATCAAAATTGAGATATCTATTTGAAAAAAATAGCACCCCTTAACATGGACTACAGTTTAATATTTTTTTTCCTAACTCCGTATATTTATTATTAAACATCCGTATATCCTTTGATCTTCTATGACTTCATTTCGCGTTGTTGTGGGAAACGTTTGTACAGTTTATTCAAAAAAAATGTTGAATATTATGAAAGGCTCTTGCACGAGAGTCTGTTTATTTTCTCATAGTATTCGCGCGAAAAGACATTGGAGGGCATATTATTCTCGTCTCAATCTTCTCCCCTCGGCTGTGTGTCACACAAGACCACGTGTAGGAGTTGTAAGAGACGTTCGTCCTTTTTTTTTTCCAGCGTGGAAACAAGAGGTACCGCTCGGTGTACGCCGCACCGAGAGGGCACCGTTACGTTTCTCCGTATAAGCGTGCACGCACCATATATAATGTAGTTATATTCACCGAGCTCGAAATCGACGTCGGTGCGCGGAGGAGACTTTTCAAAGTCGTAATTGACGAATGGCTCTCCTCGTCCTCTGGAACATCGATGGAGCGTTTCGGCCAGGAATACTCTCATTCTTTCTCTACGTCATATATATACGGCGCAGAGAGGGCGCGTAACAAGTCCGCGTCGGAGGATTCTATATATGCTTTTGGTTAGCTCACGAGGAGGCAGGAGGAAAGAGACTCTCTGGCCCGATCGAGAGCAAAGATTCTGGGACAATGTTATCGCGGTTCTCATGGGCTCTCGGCGCGAATGGTGCGCAATGGCTCCTCGGGTTGGCCGCGGCTCTATATATATACCTCTCCCCGGAGCGCTCTCTCGCGCTCGATCCACACGTTTTGCCTCTCGGGGTAGAGACACACGGCGAGCGTGCTGCACATGCACCGCGCGATCCGCAATAATATACCCGTGCATGCCTCTTTTATACTCGGGCCGCGATGCCCGTGTGCACACCGGCTTAATAAACTTCGGATGAGAGTATGCCCGTAGGCGTAAACACGAGGCTCACATTGTATGGTAATACTTTGATCATTATTATTGCAATCGGGAGATACTCGGGCCGGTTATGTGCCGGCGATATTGGCTAAAATATGGCGTCGAAACGAGCGGAAACCTATGGATACGCTTCGAGTAAATTTACTTTCCGTAAGAGAGATAAGTCCGGGAGGGAGCGAGGCACGTTGGCAGATAGGAATTGCCGCTCGTGCACGTCAGGATTCCGTGCGGAGAAGGATTATGTATACACCGGCACGCACGGACTGAGAGGCCAAAATAGTATATCGCCGGAGAGTCACAGGGCTCATCCGCGCGATTCGCCGTGTCGTCGCTCGAGCGCTCGTCCCGGTGGTGGTTGCCGCTCCAGCGAATATCGCGCAGCAGCGATGATCCTACCGGCTCCCGGGTTACGTTCATGAAAGGCTAATGAAGACGTGTCGCTTCGTCCGCGTGTGTTCTCCGAATCCGCGACCACCATCGCGACATTCTCGATCCGACTCTGCGGACTTAACGATCTACCGGTATATTCCGCACCCTCTGTGTGCCACGCGCATAATATGTATAATCGTGCACGTCATTATATCCATCTCGTACATTCGGTAGAAGTCCCGGATTCAAGTCCAAGTCAGGTAGGATGTTTTTTTTAAGACAAATTTGTTAGAAACGTGGATGAAATGGTCATTCGTGATGAAATATTGAATTAAAACAATTAATTGATTAATTTTTGTTTTGTTTTTTGCAATATTTGTGGTATATGAAGGTAATTCAAAGTTGTGGTGTTAAAAAGGCGTATCTAGGACCGAAATAGGGAAAATTTAGATGGCCCTCATATAGAAAAACTGTAACACTTTTAATCGGGTCCTCATAGGCATTCTTCATTGGGACATAAAAATTTTAGGGAAAACTTTTTAGGCACTTTGTGAGGCCCTACTGAAATTTCTACGCGGGCCTTATTTTCGGCAGCTCAATTGAGATCTGTCAAATGGGCGGAGCTTAAAAAATATGGCGACCATAAGAGGATCATGATATGGAGTCATATGTATAGTAATGGACGATAAATACAAGTGAAATTTGTGACTGGGCTGGCACCAATCTCAAAGAATGCAATTTTGTTGAAGGAAAACGCAATTTTGAGGCTGCACAATGCACATATATGAAAATGTGGTTAAATTAGTGGAGTCAGCAAAGTGACGTTGACAGTCTTGTCAGTTTCAACCTCGAACTGTTTTTCATATATTCTTTCAATTTCTGACATTATACTTCATGTTTATTTGATTTTTCTGTCGAGTAAACATCACTGATTCCATTTATTTTACTAAATAATTGAATAACTCTTTGTTATAAATATCACATAATACTTATAATTATCATTTGCTCTCAGCATGATTCATTTTTTTGCCATCAGATGTCATATCGCCATTCGACAGATCCCAATTGCCGATTATATCTTAATCCGGTTCGGATCGTGTTTGCGCTCTCTGTGTCACATGTGTCAACTTTCTCGAGCATCCGGGTTTTTGTACAATGCTGAGGCGAGAATTTTATTCGTCAGACGATTATGCTTTTGGCTTACAACGCGTCTTCGTTCAAGGTGTAAGAGGATAGAAAAGTATATAAGATTGTAAGAGAAAGGATTCCAGGGCTCGAGGCAATAAAACGAGGAAATACGGATTATTGTAATATAGCGTGACGACCCGACGCGCGACGTAGACCGTGTACTTTCAAGAAATTGTCCAAGGAATTTCGAAAAAAAAGAGAACCGGCGCGATTTGAAAAATAGCAACAAGTGGGTGTGTTTTCGATATATGTTGTTGAGAAATATATGATAAATTGTTGCATCAAATTTGAAAAAGATTCACTAGACAGTTTCACAGTTGTCAGAATTTCTAAAATTAAAAAATTGTTTCTTATGGGAAATTCATACTTTTTTCTTGAATTCTAACAAAAAAACGGCGATGTCAAATAAGCAGTTTGCGCGCACTAGTTTCTACTTTTCAAGGTCAATATAACACGAACTGTCAAATCGACTTTTTGAGGATCTTTGTTTATCTTTTACGAACTGTCAGATTACATCTATGAATTTTCGAGAGCCAATCAGAATTTTGGAAGGTCTATTTAATTCTAAGCTTGAAAGCCTTTTATTTTACAAAGAAGGAGAAACATTACAATATGTCAAAATTGTTTAAAATTTCGATATTTCAGCTAGCAGAAAAAAATTGACAAATTTATGACAAAAATATGAAGTCAAAATTTCTCCAATTTATTATGAAATACTCTCTTTTGTCAGGGACAGTGCTTCCAGTTCATCCATTAGCGTTCAAAAACTCAAAGGCGATCTACATTTCCTTTTTACAATTTTCGAAAGTATTGCTTTCATTTTATTGTCTTTCAATCGCCATTGATTTATTTATAAGTCTGATGCTTAACAGATCTGCATGCAAAAAGGATTTGCTATTTATAGAGAAAAGTCGACTGAGTACGGATTTTACTTGAAAATTTAAATTTGGATTTTAAATTCAATATATAGGGTCGTAGAGGATTCGTGCACATATGAATTGGATTTAGGTTGCCATCAGAAGTATACGTGAAAACAATTTTGAAAAAGCAAGACCGCACATACCTTTTCGTTATTTACTCGACGTTATTGTGACATTTTATAGTGTATCGAGTCTCTTGATACGAGTGCGGAGCCACGAAGGCATGAAATTAAGGGATAGAAGAGAGGGCTGGTCTCTGTCCTTTCCTTTCCAGCCAGTATATTTTCTTCGCTGAATGTGCTATGCAAGAAAATTGGAGAGAAGCTTTTTACTAAAGCAGCCAAGCTGACACATTGCTCTTGCCGTTCTATTTCTTCACCCATTCCGCTCACAACGGGCAAAAGCTCATTGTCTCCCTCTTACCAAGCTTTTTCATTACTTTTTCGTTACCTCATCAAAATAGCGGACAATTTAGATGGTTCGAGTGAAACAACAAAAATCGAGCTATGTCTGTAATTTGGGACGCGCGTTAGAAGTTAATCTTGTTATCGTTATTGAAAATTTATGTCTTTTTTACTTTAAGAAAATTTTCAATATTAAAAAAGACGTGAGGTCTCTAATCAATTCATCGGAATAGAGCACATTATGCGAAATTATGATAAAGTATGTCTTTTAAAAGACGCGAGGTCTTTAATCAATTCATCGGAATAGAGCACATTATGCAAAATTATGATAAAGTATGCGCCTAGAAGGACAACAAAATGTCAATTCAAATATATATCAAAGAAGAAAAAGTTATTGCTCGTATTTAACAAGTTAGAGAAACGAAATAAAAAAAGCGGTATATTTTTCAGTGAAAATTTTTACCAAAACTTATTTACAATTAACAGTCAAAGTAATAAGATTAAATTACATTGTAATCACCAAGAAAGTAATGACATTTTTTCAACAAAAAACATAGAGAATTTCTGCACTCCTCGAAAAATGAAAAAAAAAATTCAAAATGTGTTACAATTATGATAATTTGACTTCCGGTATTTTTTTTTAACCTTAACGATTCTCGTTTGGTTCGTTCTTTTTCTCAAACCTCTCATCTCTAAAATACTTTTATCATCATAATTATCGTACACACACAGTAGAGGTAATAATTCGCCGTCCTCGTTCGCGCGCACTCCGGAGAAATTCAACTCACGAGAAATACTAATTACCTGATGGTACTCCGGTACTCAAAAGATTATTTACCCGAAGAATATCATACACATGACTGTGCATAAAAAGCGTGTGTGCACGACTGCCTCGCGTAACGACGTTTTCTGCATACGAGGAAAACTTGGGACGCGTATTCACATAGACACGGCTCGATGGAATCGTGACAAGAAGAGTTTTCGCTCGTTTGTAAACATTTATGCACCTTTCTTTTCAATGCCGAGCGCGGTGAAATTTCGTCGAGAACGGGGCATCTGTATATAGAATGCAGTCCAAAAGGCTAGCTAGAACATATCCAGCGGTACACTTTGATAGATATATAGCGCGAGAAATTCGAGGGTTCAATAAGCTACAGATATACCGGGGCACGAACAATAAGCTTGTTTGCGGAAGTCTGCTTACTTTTATTGCCACTCGGAGTGGCGGTATCCCCCGGGAGTGCGAAGAAAAGAGCGAGGACGACAGACGGAACAAGAGAGGAGGCTGCGCGGAGGATATCGCGCGGGGAGTCTGGAAGAATAAGCGCAAGGAGGAAAGTCGTTCGGTCTCTGCTCTCCGGGTCTTTTCCGTTAGCACGCCGTTGTAGGTTTCTCAAGAGCTTCTACACACTCTCCGCCGGTGCTCTCTCTCGATTTTTCTCGTTGTGTATACCTCGAGCATCACCAGAGGTTGGACGGCGCGTACGGAGAGTCTTATTCCCGTGGGGTCTAACGGCCCGCCTCGGTTGGAACACGCGCGCTTCGCAAAAGCGACCTCTCTCGCATTTCTCTCTTCCCAGGTCCCAGTCAGTACTCCGTGCAAGCGCTTACAAGCGGCCGTACGTACCGGGTACACGGTTGAAGATTATTGTGTGCAGAAACCAGCCGGAGCTCGATCGTATCGAGTTGGCGCCTCCGTAACGCGCGTTTTCTTCTCTCGCGCGTTATTGTACACACGGCCGAGAGGGAAACAGCGACCGAGCGAGACACACACACACTGTATATATACAGTGCACAATGTAGATGCAATTTACAATTCCGATATGCTCGAATTCCTTGGTATAAAAAGGGTCCGAGGCCTCGACGGCACTAAAGTTATGGATTCACATCTCAAGATTGTCCGTAAATATAGGGTAGGATGCAGATCCCAGACGGCGACCGTATATAGCTGTCTCGTAAACGCGCGCGAGCGTCAGCTCGAAACGATACTCAACTTTCGATGAAATCCTTACTTTGTAAATTCAAGCTAATATTATCTCGCTTCAATCAACACCGCCCTCTCTCTCTCTCTCTTCTCCGATTTTATTCGCTATTCCAGGGGAGGTTCTGTCGTTTCTTTTCGCGGATTTGTCTCTCGTTCAAATTAAAGGTGGTTGGTATGTAAAATAAGCGTCGATAGATTTTGTTAAAAATTTTCATAAATTTTCTTTAATGCGTCATATACGCATGTGTGTATCAAATTTTAGAAGGTTTCACCGTGCCGAATAAGTTGAGATTTTTTTGTGATAAATATCACATTTCTGTACACTCTCCATAAGAGTGCGTGTTATTTTTTTTTAATTGTAGCTTCAATGATTGCAAAATTGCATATACTTTTATTATAATATATATTATATGGTTTTACCAATTATTCAGATATTTTCTCGGGTATGCGCAAAATAACTTACCAAAGTTTTATTTCTATTGTAATATATATTATATGGTTTTACCAATTATTCAGAAATTTTCTCGGGTATGCGCAAAATAACTTATCAAAGTTTTATTTTAACGTAATTTGATAATTATTAATATAAAAGTGCATATATGGGACAAATAAAAACAATTCATTCATATAATATAGAATTACTAGTTTTTAAATCACGTACTTGTAATTAAATTTTGACCGAGTATAATAATTAGAAATCAAAAAAATATAATTTAGAGGAGTTCTTGTTTCGCTCTTTAAATTTTCAAACCGTTCATCCCTCGGAACAACGATTCTCTCTATAGACTATGCATGGATACATAGAAAACGATAGTGAGAGAAGAGTGCGAATCGAGAGAAGAAATTCGGAATTTTTATTCGACTTTTTTTTGGTTCGTCTCGCGGAATTATATTCTTGCGCGATCGGAATAAGAAAGATAGTGGGAAAAGTGCAAGTCGAGAGGAGCGAAAACTCTTGAAATTTTCATACTTTTTGTTCGTCCCGCTCGAAATGATTCCTGCGAGAGTGGAATAAGAAAACTGGGGAGGGAAAAGTGTGTCTGGCGAGAGCGAGTGTTGGTACACGCGGAGGGATGAGTTTTTAGCTCCCGTGGTCGTGCTTCGGGCTCGTATCTGCAGTCAGCGACCTCCGGCGTGTGTTCCCACGCTGAAAAGCGTCTCTTCGCTCTGTCGCCTCTATACTATACCTTGATTACGATACGCCCCCTCGTACACGTCTTTTATCTCATTGCTCGCTCATTCTCTCGCTTATTCGCGGTGCACTCTCGCGCGCGCGCCTCTCGATCTTCATCTCTTCGTCGCCCCTTATTCTCCTGCTTTTCTCGCATCGTTGTTCTCGCTCCGTCGTCTTTCTTGCCTCGTTTCCATCATTCGCCTCTCCCCAGCTAGGTCACCACCGCAAACGACTTAGTTCCACGCAACGAGAATTATCGTTGCGTGCCGCGTGCCCTCTCTACACTTTTCGATGTACACTCTGTACCGTATTATATATCCCGAAGTGCCTGCCTCATCAACTTGACCAACCCGCTCCCCGATGAACACCGACGTTGAATTATCTCTCCAATAAATGTTTATTCAGGGAGTACTTTTGGTTACATGTTTTGTTTATATACCGAAAATGTAGGGTAGCAGGTCGATTTTCATCCCTTCGAGTGACTTACTCAAAATGTGGAAAATTTTAACATCTTTTCGGATTATGTGAAACACCTAATTTTGAGTGATTTTTCGGATAAATCCCACGCTCGTATTTTTCAAGCAAATTAAGCGAATTTTGAATATGTTATGCAGAGTATACTATACTAGTGCATGGCGTTCTTGGAATTTCAAAAAAATGAAGAAAAAAATGTCTACTTTGGTTTTTTTTATTTTTTTGAAATTCCACGTTTTTCTGACGTTCAAAGTGATTTGCGAGTGAAAGTTTACCAAGATAAGTTGTTGCATGTTGATTAAAAAACAACATACTCTGATTTCAAGGTTATTGGCCAAGGTCAGAAATACCTGATGTTCTTGGTATATTCATTTTTTACGATAGGATTTTCTAAAAAACTAAAGAAAGGTTCTTCTCGATGTTATATAAAACTCTCTGAAAAATTTTAGGAGACTTCAATGTCTGAAATTCAAGGTATTTTTATTCTTATGGATCTCATGGAGAGTGTACAGAAATATGTGATATTTATCATTAAATATCGTGACTTCTACACAGTGAACCTTCTAAAATTTGGTACACACGTGCATATATGACATTGAAGAAAGTTTATGCAAATCTATCGACGCTCATTTTACAGATATACCATTTTAAGTGATAGTCATTATGCAAAAACGATCAAATTCATCAGGAATTGTTCAATTGTTGAATAAAACTGGTAAAATAGGAATTTTTTAACGCTAAATAAGATAAATAAGAAAAAATTAGCAAAAATAAATGTGTCAAAAAAGATCTGTTAAAGTTTTGATCCTCTAATCAGGATTATGTGAGATTCGAGAGAGGTCGGAAAGTAAAAATGATATTGTCGTGTCCCTGATGTCCGAGCTGCCCGTGTCGTCGCGCTCGATCTTCCGTCGAGGGATCCCGATCTCGTTTGATTCGAGGAGCGTTCCAGCGATTCTCATACGCTGGAAGTGGGACGCTCACCTGAATACTTGCCAGCAATCAAGAATACTCGGAGAGCTGATGGGACACGCACGGGCTTCTCCAGCCAGACGCGAGAGCAATCATCGAGGCAAGAAAATGCTCGGCGTATACACACGCGCGCCTCGCGTCCCTCGTCTCCCGGTAAAACCGCCGCGGTCTCTTGTCCATCACTCAGTCATACCTGGCGTTGCACACCGTGGATGCCGAGGGAACCAGGTCGTGTGTGCCACGAATATCGCCATTTTCCACGCAGTCTACCGTATACACGAACGAAAAATGAAAATATTTCCAGAATAAAAATGAATCTGCATTAAACTTGAGGTAGTTCGATAGCTATATAAGTGTGCCGTATAAAAAAGGGGCCGCTTCCCCTTCACGAAACAGTATAGTATCCATAAAAAGGTAGAATATTACAAATTTTTAACAATATTTTTAGTAAACATAGAAGAAATATAACTTTAATTTTTTCATAATTTTCTTAAATGTTTTTTTTTCAAGTTATTTTTATAAATAATGTTTTTCTGACGTTTCGATGGAGAAATTGCTAAGCTTTAACTTCAAATATTTTTCTACAAAACGTAGAAATTTTTCAAAATTTACACTGTAAAAAATTGCGCGTATGTAAAAAAATTTTTTTTAAACAAGTCTAGATAGTAAATAACCCTACATCAGGGCAAATCTCTGCATTCGGTGAGAGAAAAATTAAAAATAATTTACAAATTTGTTAGCATAGAATTTTTTACGAACAAAGTTGCATTTAATGTGCATGAACCTTACAAACAAATCGAAACTTACGTTATTCCAAAAAAAACATTCTTTATATTATCGAGTTGCTCAATCTGTGTCTCTTTTTTATTCGCACCGAATGGTGTTAGAAAGAATAGTGTTAATTCATTAATTTTACGCACTAAATGGTGTTTATATTGCGATGTTAATTATTTACACTGATCAAACACAGCATATCAAATCACGTCTATTAACACCATGCTATTCTACATCAAACAGTGGGAACTATATATCGACCAAGAATGGTGTTAAAATGAAATATCTCAGAAATTAAACGATAGAATTACTCAACTCTTTATTCATTCTATTTATTTTATTTTTCTACGAAACATATAATTTTTTCAAATTTGTCTTAATTAATCAATTTTTGCTATCGAACTAACTTAAGGTCTTATCTGTATTCGATAGTCGATTTCTATGTACGTTTCTGAAAAACAGTCTTAATATATTATCTATACTTGATGTTCTTAAACCATTTTAGAATATTTTTAATAAGTATTTCAGATTGAAATATATTCTATAGTTAAAAAAATTTTAATATATTTAGGGCAGCATCTAAATAAAATCTACATTTATATAGTTCTACAACAATTAGTATAGTTATTGTCACTTTTTTTCCTATTAAAGTGCGATGCTCGTTTATCAAGGTACATTTCATTTCGGTTCCGAATTCATGTAATTTCGTTGAGGTATGCGTATTGCTTTCGTTCGCAGAAAATAATGCGTATTAATTACGTTAATTTGGTCGCGTCCTTCAGAGTCCAACGACGCCAGATGCCTCAATTCTCTCTCACGCAATAACGCGTGTATATCGCCGGGGCGTAATTATTCGAGAATTTCCGCGAGGGTTGAACACGCCGCGCGGTGTTCTTCGCGTGCGCCCGCTTGCAACGAGGTCAGTGTGTAATCGCCGCCGTGCCGTCAAGATTCAACCATTATCTCATCCCTCTCCGTTATTCGTCGTCGTCGTCGTCGTCGTTGTTGTCCGCACGCGAGGTCATTTGCAACCCGCGCCACGATTGGTCTTCCTTTCCAGTCGCAGCGGGCCCTCCGACGTTATTTCCGCACTGCGGCCATCCTTTCTGTCATAAATGCAGGTATTACGGCTCTTTTGCATTTTTATACCATTCGGGGAGGGTTTTATATCACTCGCGGATTGTAAAATTTATCGAAAAAGTTTATTCAATGCGGAATATATATATATATATATATATATATATATATATATATATATATATATATATATATATATATATATATATATATACTCTCTATTT
>JAPYYW010000894.1:0-38223 GCA_030522545.1 Cremastinae sp. A BG-2022a
TGAGCGCGGAGCGCGCGCCTGGTGGGGGTATGCGATTTATGAGAAAAACTCTTCCCCTTGGGGGCTTTTGGGCTCTTATTGAGAGAGTCCACTGTACATAAATGTATAGAGGGGTTTGACCAGCATTTGGTGGTCCTTTTAATCTTTTTATTTAAAAAGATTATTTTATTTTTTTTATTTAAAAAGATTAAAGGAAAAAAGTTTGGGTTTTTCCGAAAATAAACGAATAAACAATAATTTGAGGGTCTAAGGTCCTTATTTCGGTCGGAGGGCTGTCCGTTAATCTGGTTTTCCCCAAAAAAATAAAAATTTTCTGATAATTCTTAACATTCGTTGAGTCTTTAAAACCAGCATATTTTTACAACCGTAAAATTTCCATTTTTCCGAAAATCCCTACAAAAATAATAAAAAAAAGAAGTTAAAGTAAAAAAAAGGAGACAATAAGAGCAGATGAAAACTCAGTAATGCCATCGCTGTAGTCACGAAGAGAAATTATGAGAGTGTAGTTGAAAAAGAGTAGAAAGAGAAGTCTGTTCAATAACGGGATATTTTCACTTGCTGAATACATGAGATTAAAGCGCAACATCGATGTCAATCCATGCAGACCGATCCGTACCTATACGTGAAAAAGTATATTAACATTGCCGAGTTCAATCCCTGAAGCAACGAAAAAAAAAAAATTAATGCGAATAATGACGTGCACGATTATCATGTACCATAAAATGGAAAAATACCCAAAAACTCGTTGTAAATCTACAATAATCCCGATTATTTTGACGCCCTATTTTTTTTTCATTTTGCAATAATAATAATGGTTCTTGAAGCATAATATGTACGAAAAAATCGACGAATTTTTTTTTCACACCTCCTGAGTACGCGACTACATTGATTTCCATATTTACATCCGTGTTAAAATAAAATTATTTCGATATTTTTGTTCTGAAGTATTGTATACACAATTATTCCAGGATTGGTTCGAGCTTGGCTGAACAAAGCCTTTCCACTGACTAGTTCTACTTCGAATTATTCAGACCCGGCTTAATTTGACAGATCGCGCTGCTCCGCGAAATTTCTCACAAAAATTCTATGAAAAATAACTCAGTTATGAAATGACTATAGGAGACATCCGCGTGAGTTCATTTGGGTGGAAATCGAGATTAATTGAAAATCGAATATCAAAAATTTTTTTTTCCTATTTTTAAAGGAGAAGAATTTCGTAATTAATGAATGTTGTCTTTTAAAATATGGTTGCAGAGAGATAAATCTAGAGATCTTTTATATGTATAATACATTATCATGATTTTGATTAAGAAAATCATCAAAATTACTGTCTTATATACAAAATGTATCAATTTTTCATTTTTTTAAACAAAATTATTTTGTATGAAACGTGTTAAAATTTTTTAATTTGTTATCACATTAACACAAGGATAATGATTTTTCATAGAAAATAATATATATTGATTGAAAATGTTGTATATCGATTTTTGAAATTTAAAAATGTATGTCGATTTGTTTCCATAAAAAAAAGCTCGCATTGACATTTGGAAATGGATATGGAAATTTATATTAACCGTTAATTCCCTATCCTTTTTCAACTTCAAATAAGCATACGAAGTCATTTCTGATTTTTCATCAATGTCAACAGCACGCAGCCCTATTTTAAATTATTGAACGTCACAAAATGTTCTTCATGCATATATGCACGTTGACAATTTTACCGATTAATAATGAATGGTGCATTATTATTCAAATAAAATGTATTGTGTTTCCAGTCAAATGAATTAAAAACCAATTAGAGTTACGAAAAAGAAGTTTCGCATATGTAAGTTCGGTAAATTTTATTTTAACGAGTTTGTGAATGTAAAATGAATATAATGTAAACGAAAAACGTGAAGAGTGAATCAAATGTAAAAATACAATTATTAAAATAAAATGTAGATTCATTGATATTCGCAAAATTTTACAATTTTGCGCAATTTTTGTCATCTCTTATATGAAATTTCAAATAAAATAAAGTATTGTGTAACAAAAAATACCTTTTTCCACTCACATATGTATAACATAATTTTTTATACAATAAAAAATAAGCAATACAAAACAATAAAAATCACGAAAAACAAATCTAAAGTACTCAAATAATAAAAAATTTATTTTAATTTATATCCATACCATATGTCGTTTTTGAGCTCAAGTTTATTAAGAAGAGTTATTCAAGATTTATCGAAAAACAGCATACTTAAAATTGAAGATTATTGAAGGTGATTCGTACTTGCTGGACATGCATGATAATTAGAAAAATCTAAAATTTAATATATTTTTAGAAAACTAAAGGAAACTTCTTTAATGTACTTCTAACAGCTGTGTAAAATTTCAAGAAGTTTCACTACCCACAAGTCAAGATATTTACAGTTGAAGATCGCAATATTTACCACGTGTTTATATACGAGAATACAGAAAACAATGAGATTTTTGACAATAAGTATATCAAGTTCTACTTAGTTAGTAAATCCTCATAAAATTTAATGTACCATTGCACCATTGCATATCGCAGAAGGTTTCTGCAAATTTTCAACAAAATCCTAAGTATAAAACTCCTTTAAGATTCTTATAGGATGAAACTCAAAACAAAAAGTTACTGCTCAGTTTTTCTCAGGTCAAAAGTGGTTTTCGAGTAAAAGTTCATTAAGAAAAGTAGCTGAAAATTGACTAAAGAACAACATATACCCGAATTACAACCTCTGTCATTTAAAGTCAATTGTGCTTATTATATAATTGAAAAAATGTCGAAAAAAAATTGTTCGGATACCCAAAAAAAAAGAACAAACATTTTTTGATGTTGTCTAAACATTCATGCCAAATTTCGTGAGGCTTCACAGTGTAGAAGTTGAAATATTTATTGAGAATAGCAATATTTAAGGATGTCTAACAAAAATAATGATTAAATGAAAAATGTATGATTTTGGGATCAAACGATTGAAAGAGTTCCCAGCTACAAAATCCGCACAAAAAAACCTGTCTTTATCGACCATTCAATGAAAATATTTGTAATTGAAAATTCCATTTTAATATTGAGTAGATGTGAGAACACAATTTCGTACCTTTATTTTAAAAAAGCGATTGTTTTGCACATGAGTGATTCTTCATAAAAACTATTCATTATATATTCATTAAACACTTTTAAACCTGTAGGACAAAGAAAAACTTGAGGTTTCGGGCCTTTTGTATTAATTATTAACGATAAATAACGATAAAACGTTAGCCAAAGCTCTATATAGTAATACACCAAGCATTGAGTTTTCCTAACCTTAATCAAAACAACAACTTTAATAAAAGTTTTAACGTTACTAAATATACTTTTTGGATCACCATGATAATTCTTAATCCCTAAGAATTTTACCCTTTGTTTTAATATTCACTAATTGCAGTAATAAGCATGTTCAATAAATATTTTTAAAAAGTATTCAACTTGACCTGGATAACACCCTTAACACGTGCTCTTCTAGAGAACTAAAAATTGTAATTTTTATCAATAAATATCTAGACTTTCGTACTGTAAATCATCCTTAAAATTGGTGCACACGTTCGCATTGCGTCAAAGAGCGTCTATGCAAATATTTATCAAAATCTTATCAAAAATATTTCACCCCAGAACAACCTCAAGGAGAAGCAGTCGTTATCCCTAAACTACACGGAGAGAACATTATCGTAAAATTTGCGGTGGACTTGAGTCCAATTTTACTATGTCCAATAGCTAAGTGGGACCATTTTGGCAAATTTTTAATTTTTACCATGGCGCTACCTGAGAAAATTTACTATACATGGTCAACAATAAAAAAAACAAGAATTTCGTATTTTTATCAGTTTACTATACCAATCAGCACTGTTTCTGGCAGCATGGTCCCACGTTGCGAAAGAACATAGTAATTTTTACAATAAAATTCTCTCCCTATACATATAATCACCATAATATCCATAAATAATATCCATAATAAAGGATCCTCGAAAAAAACTAATTTCTTGGCTGTCTCGCAAAAAAAGAAAAAAAAATATGAATAATTTTGGCAGTAAGTCATGTATACCGGAATATCATTCTATTTAGTTATTGTGCGATTTTGATAGGCGTATTCCTGGCACGATCGCACGAGAAATCCCGGTGGCCCGTCCACGTTGTTTCGTTTCCGCTTGGCTGGTCAAAGGAATGGGGTGACGTAGCCGGCACGACGGAAACTGACCAAAAAGAAAACAAAAGAGACGCCGTGGCCCGAAAGCTCGTGTGTATATATACAAGGAAAAGCTTTCATGGCGCATAACAAGGTCGATATACGGAACGTTGCCTATACGCGCGGTAAGACTTCTCTCTCGAAGAATCAGACAAGCTGAAAGTCGTTTGATGTGCGCGGAATCCAAGCCCGTGTGCTTTATTCCTACGTTGGCCTGCGGACAAACAAGCGCCGAAGAGAGCCTCTCCGCCGGCGAGTATAATGTCCGTTGCACGATTCGAAGCCTTCGACACCGATCACGCGAGCTTATATACCAACAATTGCGCGAATAAATATTTTTCCTGTGGCACACACGTCAAGTATGCCCAGAGCATACAGTTCAAACGGATGGAATAAAAATAATACGTCTTTAACAATGTTTTTTATCTTACTGAAATATTTTTGCATATTTCATTGAAATTTTGACATTTTTCTTATATACAGTGAGAACAGATTTTGTTGAAAAGTATTTAATTGAAAATGTTTCGTCGAAGCAACGCTTGTTTATTTGAAATCAATTAAATTTCAGTTAATTCAAGCAAGAATTTAGTTCAATTTGCAGCATAATATAATAATATCAGCATAATAATATCGTTGAACGTATTGAAACAAATATTTTGTTGAATCAACCAAATTTCGTTTTCAGTGTACAGTAAGGGGCATTAATATCGGGACACTTGGTTTATCGGATATGTTTTGGCCAAATTGTCTGATTTTTTAGTTTAAGAAAAAGGACATTTGAATAATTTTAATTAGCTTTCGAATGAATCTACATTCATTCCGATCGGATAATAATTGTTCCCGTGGCAAAGATTTTTGCACGTCAATGCAAATTAGGAGTTACAAAATAGGAGACGTATGATATTGAGACGAATTTTTTGATCATGACCTATCGAAAGGGTATTTGTGGATCGAGGTCTATCAGTAATTTTTAGAAACCTCTTGGATATCCTTAAGGATATCTATAAAAAAAGTCAATCATGATAGAAATTCGTATTTTTAGGATAAAACGATAGGAAAAGTTCCAAGCTACAAAATGTGCACAAAAAATATGCCCTTCCCCTTCTTTTTAAAGAAGATATTTGAGATTGAACATTCGATTTTTAACATTGAGTAGATACGAAATCACAATTATGTACCTTTATTTTAAAAAAGCAATTGTTTTGCACATGAGTGACTCTTTATAAAAACTATTTGTTATATTAATTGAAAATTCGATTTTTAACATTGAATAGATGCGAGAACAAAATTCCGTACCTTTATTTTAAAAAAGCAAAATTGTTTTGCTCATGAGTGACTCTTTATAAAAACCATTTATTGTATTCATTGAACATTTTAAAAACTGTAGAAAAAAGAAAAACTTGAGGTTTCGGGCCTTTTGTATTAATTATTAATAATAAATGACGATAAAACGTTAGCCAAAGCTCTATATAGTAATACGCCAAGCATTGACAGGTTTCCTAACCTTAATAAAAACAACAACTTTAATAAAAATTGTAATGTTACTAAATATACTTTATTGGATCACCACGATAATTTTTCATTCCTAAAAATGTTACCCTTTATTTTAGTATTCTTTAATTACAGTAAAAAAGCATGTTAAAAAAAGAAATTGTAAAAAGTATTAAACTTGACTTGAAAGACATCGTTAAGTTTTCATCAGAAGCCATGTTAAAAATCGGAGATAAACGTCATTCACTCCCTTTGATCGGCGCTATTTTTCCCAGTTTCTCGACAAGGCAAACAATCGTTCGCGATTAAATATTCATCAAGCACGTATCTGATGGTCGCCAGTGGAGGTTTGCACAATATATCCTTCATTGCATACGAAATATAACGCGCAGACATAGCGCACGGTCGCGAGAGACGCGTCTATTGCGATTTCTACTCGGGCGGCATAAAATATTCATAAAATGAAAAGCAGGGACCCGAATATTAAGAATGCGCGTACGCCAGGAAACGTTGTTATAAATCTAATCCCCCCCGAGGTTGCGAAAGCGTGAATTAAAGCCCGAAGGGGCTCGTGTGCAAACGACCTTGAGCTTTATACAGAAATATGAAAGAGACGTTGGAAATACGTTGACGGTCTCTTTGTTATAGACCGTTGGTAAATCGCCCTGGGCTCTCCTCTCATTTTCCATCTCTCTCTCTCTTTCTCTCTTTTTCTCCCTCTCGTATCTCACACCCACCCCTGGTTCTTCTCTACTCCACGATCCATGCATTTCTCTCGCAGCTCTCGAGAAATATCGCGCTTTCCACGTTGAACTTCTCTCACCTGAGATCCATCTCCCGCTACGCGTGTTTTAAATAAATGTTTAGGGAGAGACAGAGAGAGAGAGAGATAGCTCGCTTCAGTTTCTGACTTTGGTTGACACCGACTATGAATACTTTTTACGTGTCAATTAGCTTGAAGACCTTTCCCAGAGGCTTGCGGAATAATTCAACGCTGCAGAACGTCGTTTCAGGTGAAACAATTATCTCCGATCGCTCTCGACCCTCTGTTCTGTCTTAGTCGTCTTCGTACTCTGAAAATAAGTGATAAGCCCCAAAAACGATGCCAAAATAATGTGGTGTGAAAAGGGCAAATGAATAAAATGTCAAATTGACTCTCAGGAGAATATGAATATTTAAAAGTATTTCCACGTCAGATTTACTGTGGAATTAATTCCTATTTTTATACTGTGTCAATCAATTAAAAAATCGAGTTTCGATATTATGTGGGTTAAAAATAAAAAATTTTATTTTATATTTGTATTTTTTTTTCTATTCCTATTGTTATTTCTTCGTTGTTGAGTACTTTTTTTACTTTAATTTTCGTTTTCAATTTTTTATTTGTATTTTTTTCATTTATGTAGATATTTTTTTTGGTATTATTTTTATTTTTGCGTCATTTACGACTGTGTGAATGTTGAACGTGAATAAGCTACATGATTGATTCGTTTTTCCACTATTGATAAAAAAATTGAATAAACATTACATTTAATGTGGATGCTCGTTATTTTGTCATTTTTTTCTTCGCGTTATGATGACTCATGCTATTTTTCTGTTTGTAATATTCTTACGTGTTTTCACGTATGTTACGTGTCACCTAGTTATTTAGACGTGTCACCAATAATAATACATTCATTCGTAGTTATCTGAAATCTAGAATATCTAGAATGAAATAAAAGTTGGGTAGGAACAGAGTCGTAACAAATATATAACACAATAATTGATGTGTCGATCGACAAATTGATCTGAATCTTGATTTTCAATTCAAAAAACATGCATACGATTAATTATTATTTAAGGGGATCACTGGAAGACTCATCTTCAAACATATATCTCAATAAAATATTCTTATTTGTGTCAATTATTTAACTTGTTGTATACTATATTACCACGAATGACTAAATTTGGATGTTTTCGTACAAACTTGGCTAAACATCAAATATCATGAAATAAAGATACTAATGGTGACAATAGTTTTATTTTTATTTTGTATCGTAAAAAAAGTTCCACAATACATATTTCAATAAAAATTTTAATACATTAACTATTATAAACAATCTGAATAAATATAATCACATTATGAATTTAAAAAAAAAGTAAATATATATCATTCATGAATAAATATGGGCATTTCAATTTCCCATCACTGTTAAGATCGATGTAAAGTTTTTTATTACAATGAATTTTCTAAACCTTTTGAAAAAAAAACGATATTTTATTTTTACTCATGCGTGTTTTTTGTAGCGTCATTTTTTGTAAAAAAAATTTAATGGATCAAATTGTATGCAAAAGTTGATTTTCCACAAGACTACGTGCAATTTACGAAAAATTATTTTTCAGTAACGAGCGTCCTAGCGCTCGTGAAATTATTCTGTAATACATTTTGGAGATATAATTCAATAATATGTAAAATCTTTCATGAATTTTTTATCATTTTCAATGTTGAATACAAAATTGCGTGCAATTTATGGAAAATTATTTCTCAGTGACGAGCATCCTGACGGTCGTAAAATGTTTGCAACAAATTTCGGAGATTATTCAATAACGCATAAAACCCTTAATGAAGTTTTTACCATTTTCAATTTTGGATCAAAATTTTTTTTAACATTTTCAGTGTTGAGTACAAAATTACGTGCAATTTATGGAAAATTATTTCCCAGTGACGAGCATCCTGATGGTCGTAAAATATTTGCAACAAATTTTGGATATATTATTCACTAACGCATAAAATCCTTAATGAAGTTTTTATCATTTTCAATTTTGGATCAAAAATTTTTTTATCATTCTCAATTTCGAATACAAAATTACGTAAAATTTATGGAAAATTATTTCTCAGTGACGAGCATCCTGACGATCGTAAAATATTTGCAACAAATTTTGGATATATTATTCACTAACGCATAGAACCCTTAATGAAGTTTTTATCATTTTCAATTTTGGATCAAAAATTTTTTTATCATTCTTAATTTTGAATACAAAATTACGTGCAATTTATGGAAAATTATTTCTCAGTGACGAGCATCCTGACGATCGTAAAATGTTTGCAATAAATTTTAGATATATTATTCAACAGCGCATAAAATCTCTAATGAAGTTTTTACCATTTTCAATTTTGGATCAAACATTTTTTTTATCATTCTCAATTTCGAATACAAAATTATGTAAAATTTATGGAAAATTATTTCTCAGTGACGAGCATCCTGACGATCGTAAAATGTTTGCAATAAATTTTGAATATATTATTCACCAGGGCATAAAATCTCTAATGAACTTTTTATCATTTTCAATTTTGAATCCAAAATTCTCGAGCCAGTGCATTTCGTTCCCTGGAAGGTTGAATTTCAGCAGAACCATGAAAAATATTTGTCGAGAGAGGAGAATATACCCATAAACATTTATAACCCATACAGTCTCGAGCAAGTTTACGTATGGGCCAATTATATTCTCTCGGTCATGAATAAGGCACGGGTTGTACGTACGTTCACGGAGATTGCACGTAGCGCGGAAAGCTCGGTCGGTCGTGACGCCAGGGCAAGTTTCGGCTCGGTATTAGCAAGAGTGCGAGATAAATTGGACCTGGAATTCCCAAGGCGCTGTCTTTCCTTCTCAAATATTCAAAGCAATCTAAAGTAACCAAGCCCCGACTAGCCTAATCTGAAACTAATCTAACAACTTCCGGTATACGAGCGCTCAACGCTCCTCCGATTTACGTAAGCGCGAACGTACCACCGAAATCACAAATCACACACCGCGATAACGTGCGTCACGGTACACAGAATCCGAGATTTCTCTCCTACGACGAACTTTGCGCTTATTCCTTTTCGCCGGTACGCGCCAACCCGTGGAATCGAGCCGCCGGCCCGACCACGCACCCTTTCGAGCTCATCTCACTCCCCGGAATGCTCTTTGGAGGCCGAAGAGCATTTGTATGTATATAATACACCAAGTTTTCAGGAAACCGTCCGGAGTTTCTCCTTTATTTGGCATTTAATTCCCAACTGACCCTACCACGCCCCCGATTTATTCTCAGACTGAAGCCGCTCTGTCCACTCCTTATTCACTCGCATCACTTCCCCCTCTGTCTCGTGTTTTTGCTTCGTGCGAGAATAAAGTTCGTTTTAATCAACTAAATATATTCAGTTGACCCGTAATTAGTTGATTCAACGATTGTCAAAATAATTCATTATTTTCTTCAATAGATGTCCTATATATGAAATGAAACAAATATTTTGTATGAAACAAATATTTGATTCGGTAAAGTTAGAGGTATCGAAGAAAATGCATGTTAAATGAAATCAGTGAGATTTTTTATGATTCGTGATGCGATCAACTTGATGTACATTTGAATCGAATAATTCAAATAAATAATTCAAGTTGGCAGTACGTTAACTCTACTCTTGAGATTATTTTTTCATATTTCATCTTGAATTTGGTTGCTATAAAAAAAGAAATTGACTATTTTCGAATAAATTTACTCAAAAAAAAATTCTTCTGCAGTTTTAAAAAACGAAATTTAGTTTAAAATATGGTCTTGAGTATAGAGAAGTGAAGAGTAGAGTTAACGTATTGCCATTCAAGTTCTGTCTTTCAACTGAATATTTAGTTCCTTCAAAGTATATTGCGGATTTCATTCAATTTAATAATTATTTCTTGATAAAATATATGCCATATTTGAACGATATCCATTGGATGTGACAAAATATCTCTTTAACAAAACACTCAAATTGTTTGAAAAATGCACAAATTTAATTTCTTGAAAATATGAATTAATTACCAATTATTTACCAATTAAAATGCACTGAGAAAAAAGTTTGTTTGAATCAACTACATTTCGTTTGACTCAAAGCAAAGCGGCAGACACGGACAGCGAAACGCAAGTTTAGTTTATTCAAATAAATCAAATTTAGTTGCTGCAAAAAGATATTTTTTTGGCGAAAAATATAAAATAATTTATTACTCAGCCATGCTACGGATTTTCACCATTTTTTGATAGCACAGCATTTTTTAGCATTTAGCATTTAGCATTTTAAATGATAATTTAAAGTCCCCTGATTATAATAAGCAAATTTTTGGGGTCTCTTGCGGGGCAAAATTTTAAATTATTTTATTGAAATTTTTGTACTTTTAACACAGTGCCTTATGGAAGAACTCACTATAATATAAACTGTATAAAAAAACTAATCGGTCATTGAGCTTCAGAAAGTTTCCATCATAAAGAAAAATTATCACAAATTTAGTGTATTTCAAGAAAATATTACCTTACGATGCTTTTAAAAAAAAAACATAAAAAACTTTTGTTTTTGATGTGTGTCGGAAGCGGATGGCAGACATTACATTGTACTGTAGGTAACAGCTGATTGGATAACGTGATAAAAATATTTTCAATGTATATAACTATTTATTTATTTTATTAATAATTTAGATTTAATTTTAATCAATATATTAGATTTAATTTAATCAACTGCAGTTTTTAATGACAAATATATCTCAAATTCCAAACGATCATGTTTTCCAAAATTTTGCAGAGAATTTTATATAACATAGAAAAAAACTGTGTTTAGTTTTTTTAGAAAAATCTATTATTAAAAAATTTGTTCATTTTATGACAAGTATATCTGGTATCTCTGACCCTGAATAACCTTGAACTCAGAGTATGTTGTCCTTTAATGAAATTGCAACAACTTTTCTCATTAATCTAAAACTCGCGAATGACTTTGAACGTCATAAAAACAGACGAAACTTTTGGACTCGTCTGTCACAGACCAGCCATACCGTGGTTCTATGGTAAAAATGGTTTCCTCGAAAATTCGATCAAATATGAATTTTGATAAACTATATCATTTAACGAACATTATTATTTTAATGAATGCAAACATTCTATAAGATTTAATTTGGATTCTGACAGATCACATTTTTCTAGAGTGTTCATCAAATCCTATTTCTCGTCACTTTTTTCAACGTCTTAGTCATTATTTCTTTGATTTTTTGCGATAACAAAAAATAAATTTGTAAGGAAAAAAAATTTGTTTTTTTTTGTTTTCGATTTAGACAACAATGAGAGGAGAAGCGTTGTTGCAATGGAGACACCTTGAAGGAATAAAAATAGACTCGAGCACTTCCAAGTTTAATCTCGTCAATATTGATTTATCCTGAACCAACAACGTGTGCTCGATTAACTCTGCCCACACAGGGATTCAAATTCAAACTCGCAGCAGTCCGAAAGATGTTTACAGACGCGTATACATAGACACGTACGCCAACGATTGACTAATCGAACAATGAAAAGCCAGTAAATAAGCAACGATCGCTTATTCAGTAGAAAAATTTGTCAAGAATTTTTCGACTCACTAAAAGAGGACTTGGGGATGAAGTTACTCACTCACGAGAGTAAATTCTTATCTATGAAATTCAAAATGCATGTTATTGTAACTATAAATTCACTCATTTCTTATTTTATTAACTGTCATTTCGATTAACAGTCAGAGCACATTCTCTGGAATAATTTAAACACACAGTATTATTTGAGTAGTTAAAAATAAATGAATATTGTGAAATGTTCAAAAATTATGATATTATTATTAAATCAATGTATTTAACAACGTTAAAAAAATTGATATGGATTGCATCATTTGTTGTCTATGTTCGAGGAAAATATATAAGAATATTTTTTGAAAAAGGATTCTAAATTTTAGAAAATGAAATAAATTTTAAGCCTAATAACTTGAATAGATTCTGACAAGCCTCATTATTACTTTTAGAATAAAATACGAACGATATTGCGTTTGACTCAAGTTTTTCTCTGGAATGGAATTAATTGCTATTTAAAAGCTTCAATGGAACATTCGAGTCGTTGATGTAAAACCTTATCATTTTTAACACTCATTAGAAATATTATTTAAATTTATTAAATTTATTAAATATTATTAGAATTTATTTAAATATTTTATTACAAAAATGAGTAGTGTGCACTGAGAGAAATTACGATAGTAGATTTTACCATAAATATATTCTTATTGTAAAACGATTTATATTTAGGGCAATTTATAAATAAAATATATTCAATTTAATAATAATTAGTATAATTGTCACTTTTATATAGTAAGATTTACCATGCTTTTTTCTCAGTTAATGTTGCTTATTTTCGGCTGAAATTTTCAATGATTAATCTTGAGGATAATCTGAAATTTATGGCACTAAAAATATTCCAAAGATGTCTGGGATCTTTGAACTCATATGTGCATGAGAAATTTCCTAGAAATAAGATTTATTAGAATTAAGAATTATAGATAGAAATAAATTACCTCATTTTTCACAAAATTTTATTAGGTTTTTTTTTGAAGTCATTAGATAGAAATAAATTTCATGATTTTTCACAAAATTTTATTAAGATTTTATAAAGTAAAGTTCTCCAATACTTCAAAAAATAATCTCACAATCCTGAAGAATGCAAGTCAAGCAAATCTCGATGTACGTAAACTGATTAAAATTTTAATTTTTTAAAGCAAATCTTCGAGATTAAAAAAGGATTACCATATTTTTTGTATTATGACATATATACGAAGTAGACAGTATTTAAGAAAGACGTCACCGTGGAGCGTTATTCTTTAAATTCTGGATAAGATTCCGGTCTCGTATACCATCATCACTTATTAAAACTCGAAACTTTGTCTCGACGTAACTCGCCGGTATAGACAGAAGCTTCGCCACTAATTTCCATGAATAATGTATACAGGCCGGGAGTTCGGGTAAAAAAGGAAGGAGAGCGAAAAAAGAGCTTTATTAGCCCGCGATAAGAGGTCGAGCGAGACTGGAGGATTATATCTGGCTGGGATTTAACCCCCAGCACAATTCTTTAATATTCATATTATGGGAAGAGTGCAAATTTATTAAAGTACGATTTTCATTTTTTTTCTCTTATTGCTATTATTATCATCATCGCAATATAATTTTTTTTTTTTTCATTTTACAACAAAACGAGCCTGGGGAATATGACTGGGTATTGGATACAGGTGGAGCGAAATGAACAGTTTCGCACAGTCCAGCAATTTTGGTGCTTCGGGCTTTCGAAAAAATAAAATAAAAAAAAAGAAAGAATAAAAATTAACGAGTGTTCTCCCCTGTCCTCCTCCCACCCCCACCCCCTTTTGGTCTCATTTTTTACAACGAAAGTTTCGTGCACGGAACAGTACTTGCGTGGCCCTCGCTGCGTTGTTTCGTCGCTGTTCGGTCGTTATGCGAGTAATCCGAGGAGAAAAAATTCGTTGGCTATAACAACACTCTCGTAATGAAGTTCGATGTACGCTCCACGCTCGTAAGTTTGTCTTTGTCGTTTAATATACGAAAGGATATTATTTACATTTATTCCAAGTTAAATTTTTTACCGTTTTTATTACTCCTCGCTTCGGCATGAAATATATCGCGGTAACGCCGGGCGCACCCTGCACAATTTATTCCCACCGTGAATTATAAAAACGTCACAAGCACACGCATACTTGCAATTTTTCAAGAAAAAAGAAAATAGGAAAAAAAACGAACGGTTTGAATTTCATCAGCGGCGGCGCAAAAAACCCTTCGTCCCCGATGTCGAGTTTCAATTATGCGTGGGAGTATACTTGAGGGGTGAAAAAACGACTTTGCGTTATTTTAAGAAAAAATTTACTTATTCGTGAATTCTTTAATTGCGGTGAGACCTCTTTTTCCGAGCTTTTCGCGCGATGTTTCGTAAAACTTTGACGAGCTTCTCGACGTACACGGACGCGAATTTCGATCTCTCGGTGAATTTCCATTTTTCATGGGGATTTTATGGCAATGCAGATTTCTTTATGGAGAATCGACAAGTCGGAGAGTCATTTAAAGTAGTTCTATCGGTACAGTCAAATCAAAAGTTTTATCTGGATTTATCTTAAGTTTATACAGAAAAATTGTTGCAAATTGTTTCAAGAACAGCATACTCAAAATTCAAGGTTATTTGAGTTGACCTGTACTTTGTTACGTATATTTAAAAATTTTACAAATCATAATTTTAGGATTTTTTTTAACTTTAGGAAGCTTCTTTGAAGTACAAGAGATGTGAAAAATTTCAACAAGTTCCACTACCCAGAAATCAAGATATTTAGAGTTAAAGGTCGCAATATTTAACACGTGCTCTTATGGGAGATTGCAGAAACTATAGTGATTTTTGACAATAAATATCCCGAGTTCTACGTAGTGACACCTTTTAAAATTTAATATACAATTGTATCAAAGAAAGTTTTTGCAAATTTTTAACAAAATCCTAAGAAAACGATTTTTTGATGCAATTACCTTAAGATGATGTGAAACATCCAATTTTGAATGAATTTTCGGACAAATTCCATGCACGCTCGTATTTTTCAAACAAATGAATTGAAATTTTAATATGTTATGCTGTGTACATTAAACTAGTGCATAACATTCTTGGAATTCAAAAAAAAATTTTAAAAAACCAATGTAAAATTTTTTCCGTTTTTTGAAATTCTAAGAATGTCATTCACTAGTTTAGTATACATAGCATAACATAATTTTTTAATTTAATTTTAATTTTAATTTCATTTTTTTAAATTTTTTAACGTGTAGTTCGATAGCTAAGTGCCGTATAAAAAAGGAGTCGCTCCACTTCACGAAAAAAGTAGTGTTCATAAAAAGGTAGAACATTACAATGAATTTTTGAAAATATTAACAGTAATAGAAGAAATCATATTTATGCTATTTTTATCGAATTTTCTTCACTTGTACTGAACTTTGAGAGTATTACATTGTTTCCAAAATGAAAAAAAATGAAAAATTTCCACAATAATGATTTTTTCTTAAAAACTGGACAGTACACCATGCTGACTTTTTAAATATAACTACTGTAGGTGATATTCTAATATTTTTAATTTTTTCATAATTTTCTTAAATGTCGTTTAAAGTTATGTTTACAAATAATTTTTTTGTGACGTTTCGATGGGAATATCGCTAAGTTTTAACTTCAAATATCTAAGAAACTAAACGTTAGAATTACGCATTTCATTCGATGTTTTTTTTCTGTAAAACATACAATTCCTTCAAAATTTTCTTAATTAAACGGTTTTTGCTATCGAACTACCTTATCATGTGTTAAGATGTGTAAAGATACTAAGCTCTAAGATACTAAGCTCAAACTTAAAGTACCTCAGAAACTAAACGGTGGAATTACTCAATTCTTCATTCATTCGATTTGTCTTCTTTTCCTACAAAACATATAATTTTTTCAAATTTTTCTTAAATAAACAATTTTTGCTATCGAACTACCTTAAAGTAAGCTCAAAATACCAATCAATAGTTTAGGTAAGTCACCAGTAATTTTAAACTCTTTGGAAACAGAAAATATAGTCAGAATTAAATAAATTCAACATGGCTTACACGTCTTTAATGCGAATCTTAAGAAAAAAAAAAGCAATTCTTTATACCAGGATAACACCGTTAAGACGATTAAGACAAATATTCTCAAAGTTTGAGGATATAAATTTACCCTAACCCTACCAAAAACTAACGAAAAATCTCTCTTATTCTCTCATCACGTTATCGTCGGAAAGGGATGTTCTGCGGATTTGCTATAGAATCGAGTAAGCGTGGATGTCGTCTGAATGATCGAGTTTCCGTAACCGGAAACCCCATCCATTTCGGCTAAGTACAGAAGCGGGGGAATCGACCGATAATTGAGAAACTTTCAGCTTGTGGACCCTCCAAGCACTTTTTACTCGACGACCAAATAACGAGTATTTTTCTGCTTCCCCGAGCAAATTTACATCATCCACCATTTTTCGTTCTTTAAATAAAATACGTAGATCATTATTTTCGGATACGGTATTGAAAAAAGGATGATGGCCGAGCAAGATGGACCTCTTAGACCATTACTTTTTTTTTGTGATTTGAAAAAAATCATAATTTTATTTATTTTATAGGGCAGGAAGTGGAGGGGGGGAATCGCAGGCATAGAACGTTTGTAAAGCACTAAAGGTTGATGTGCTTTTCGTGCATTGTGCTTTGACCAGATCAAGAAATTTATTGAAATTACATTTATAACTGTTCTTACTTCAAACAAATAGAGAATAATTCAATACAAAAAATTAAAAAAATACTGAACTATTTACTTAATGAAAAAGAAAATAATTTAAATATAAGAAAATAAGTTTTTAAATCATTGGTGTTTACAACGAGTTATAAAAATATAGATATTATTTCTGTAGCGATAGCGAAGTAAAAGGCTCGATGAAGCAATTCGATTCCTTTTTACAGGAGATCGAATGATTTTATAGGATAGATAAAATGATAACACGTACACAGATGTGTATGATTTTCGGAAAAACTAATAAAAATTTATTTAAAAAATATGAACACACAACGAAAGAGAGTTCGCATCAACGCGAGTTTACAAAATTTTTGCTTACGGGTACGTTCGTACCCTCCCGTTTCTCATTCAAGAGTGTCGTCTTCCACGGGGTAGCACCCTTTTTGTAGAACCTGTCTACAAACAGGAGAGACCTGCTTCGACCCGATATTGGAATATTTCAAATTATAATTATTAAAAAAATAAGCTTCGAAATCCATTTCGTTTCGAGCCTATAATAAAAGACTCGGAGAATTCCCCGAGTCCTTTACGACCACATTGGATCCGTGGCTCCACAGATTCGGGATACAGATTATTTCGGTAAAAAATACAAGCCCTATCATCTCATGCACAGTTCATTTTAAATATTGTATGATGTTTTAGCGCGAAAATAAATATTTCTCAAATTCATCAATTATGTAGTAGTTATTGAACAGAAAAGAAAAGTAAGAAGAAAATTTGATTCAAGTTTCTAAAAGATCCATTTTGCTCCAAGTTTTTATCATTAACTGTTAGTGCATTTTTATACTAAATACATGACAAAAAACTCGAAAATATAATACGAGTGAAAATCTCGCTCATTTGGCTCATTTTGTCCCAGCATATTTTTCGATTTTTTATTTATAGTTGACACAGCAAATTAATAACAAATATTTGACAAGGGACTTAAAAAAGTGAAACTAGTGAAAAAAACTGAGGTTTCAAGCATTTTATTCTTAAGGGGCTAATTTTGCCCCCTCCCCCTTTCTTTTCTAATATAATCAGAAAATAAATGAATAATTTTTTATTAATTTTGTAGTAAAAAATGTTTATTCATCCCGGAATTGTAAATCTACTTTTGTTATATTCAATAAATCATGTTGATAGTCTGTTAAATTAAAAAGAAATCATTGCATTTTTTGAATGCCACTTTGTAATTTAATTTTCTGTTAATGAACTCGAATAATATGCTAATATTCAAGAAATAGTGTTCTTCAGAATACTGCCAATCCTACATACTCTTCGATTTTTAAAAATAAATAACAATTATAAAATTTGAGTTAAAAAAAATTTTCAAAAGATTTAATTCAATTTTTCTCTTTTTTTAAGGAAATTACATTCTTTCTAAAATTATGGAATATCCTGTTTCAAAAAAAGTTTTTAATTAAGTCCAACCGATAAAATTGGATTCTGAAGGAAAAAAATTCCATATTTTCTCGTGCTCTGGATATATCGAATTGCTCTCAAATTTCATTATACTAAATTATTGAAAATCGATAGTGAAAAAAAATTTATTAAATTTTTGAGGCGATCCTTTTAATTTCACCTTTTCCTATGTTCATACATACGTACATGAAGATTCTAATAAAAAGTTTACCTGTAACATTCAAATATAGACTTTATCACGAAAAGTTAAAGGACATTGGTGGGTGAATAAACTGAGCCGGATTAATCCGAATTATAACGATATCCCTTCTCGTCCTTCATCTCGAAATATTCATTTCTGAATATTCATGCAGGCGATGAAAATAAATTGAGATAAGACGATGCCCATAGCAAGGCAATTTCGAATAGTAACTGCCAACCTCTATATATTTCCACAAACAATAAATGAACTTCACGAAGAGTATACTGCATATAACTGTATATAACTGTATAAATAGACTTACATTTTTATTTATTTCATCAAAACTTTTAGAATTGTTATTATAAGATATAAAATGAAAATAGTTTGAAAATTCAATGACTCTATAATTGTACACGAAATGCAAAATTCAATGGGCTCTCGTTTACTGCGATAGGCTATTTATTTTTAACGTTAATAAAATATGGAAACTGAGCGTATTGCATATTAATAAGTGAACGAAATAGCTAAAGTTGTAATATCTCCTGGTACTGGGAAGCGCACTACCCACAAAACTCGTTGCCAGAATATTTTTAAGTCTTCATTAATTTTGGCGTTTCCGGGTAGTTTCAAGAGCAAACGGAGATGAATTTAAAGCGACCGAGAAATGGTTCATTAGTCCAGGAAATTCGTGCAAGTTTATGCTACCAGTTTCGGAAAACTCTATCGATTATTCAGAAATAAATATACGAGCAGGTGCACATTTGCATATCGTTACGTCAGCCTTTTTTATTTTTATCTTTCAAAATTAAAACCACTCATCCCCAGAAATTGAGAAAATTATGTAGCTTTAAGGTAGTTCTATCAAAAAATCGTTTTTTTTTTTCAGATTTTGTTAAAAATTTGGAAAAACCTTTTTTGATACAATGTACGATTGTATATTAAATTTTAAGAGGTATTTTACTACGTCGAACTCGAGATATTTATTGTCAAAATCATTATTTTCTGCAGTCTCCCATAAGAGCGGGCGTTAAATATTGCGATCTTTAACTCTAAATATCTTGACTTCTGGGTAGTGAAAATTCTTGAAATTTTACATTGCTCTTTATTGTGCTTCCTTTAGTTTTTTTAAAAAAATTCTAAAATTATGATTTTTTAATTTTCGTACATTCATAATAAATACAGGTCACCTTGGAGGACCTTAAATTTTGAGTATGTTATTTTTTAATCGATTTATAACAACTTTTCTTAATAAATTTGAGCTCAAAAAGCACATGGTATCGAGAAAAATTGAGATAAAAACTTTTGATTTGACTGTACCGATATAACTACCTTAAGGATTTATGATCCATGTTTTTAAAAATATATAACACTTTAACCAATTTTTTATATTTTATTTCTATTGATGGAAGGCTCTCATCAGAAATGACCAAAAAAAATTTTTTTTGTATTTTTTGATAGCTGATTATTCGTAGAATATATTTCCAAAACGTTTTTTTCGAAATTATTTTTTTAACGTTATAACAAAAAATTGGGACCACCGTTATATACGAGAATGGGATTAAGCGTATGAAAAAATTTCGTGCCAAATTAAAAATTGTTTTACTTGGTTTAAGAGTTATCAAACTCCAAAGTTGTTGATATTTATAATATTGCTTCTTATGGATATTTAGTAAATTTTCACTAAATACAAATTTCACAATATGAGATTCTTGTAAAGTTTTTTTTATATATATTCGTTACAGTGTTCACTTTGTGCAGAGAGATTTTTTTTATTTTTTTTACACATTTTTTTCATTTTATACATTTTTTTATTGAACATTCTGTTTTATGGTACAGAAAATTTTTGACGCCCTTTATATCGATACTACATGATACGAACACGAGACTTTCATCGATCATCATGAAGTATGATAAATGGTAATGATGACAGGAGTTATGTACATATAATGGCGTAATTCTCATTTTATCATTGAAAAAGGATCGCCATTAAAATTTTCAGAGAAATATGCTCATCAATAATTCGTATCATCAATCGTGATAAATCGAGAACACATAAATTCACGAAAAATTGACAAAGGAAAATGTTCGACTTTGACGCATTTTAATTTCAATGATTTGATGAAAAAATACATCGAGAGAAAAATGTGGAAAAGTGTGAACTGTATTGATTACAATGAAATTAAATTTTTTTTAATCATGTTCAATCATTATAGAATAAAATCATTATGGTAATGGTTTTTAATGTATTTTATAATTTACTTTTGAACAATTTAATTCTATTGAAGAAATATATTCAACTTTAAAATAAGCAGTGTATAGGAAACAATATAAAAAAAATTATTTTTTACAGAATCTGTTATAGAAAGAATTTGCAAGAATGTTGCTCAAAGTTGCATAAAATTGAACGAAGCTCTATATTTTGCCTAGAAATTAAAATATTGCAGAAAATCATAATTTTTTAAGGTTTCATAAAAATCACTATAAAAATGTTGACTTTAATCATATCTCGATTTTTATAAGGTAAATGTTTTTCAAAATTTCCACCAATCTTTACGTGATACAAAAAAAAGTATTCACATTTTTCAATAAAATTTCACCCGACGAACATTATCGGATGAAAAAGTAAAAATTTTTAAAAATGAATAAAAAAATTTTAAGCTACAGACCGAATATCTATAGTTTGCACGATGAAGAAATATTTTACATAGACTGTCTCAGGATAGAAATACCTTAGAAATGTGCTCTGATAAATTTCCACCTCCCAGATATTTTCCTTCGATATCGGATATTGAGCTTATCGTTTCCATCATAAGGGAGCCACATTATTTCTTTTCGGAAATCGTATAAATTAAGTTGCTCGATTCACCCTAGGAAATGGGATCGAAGAACTTATTGGAGAGAGTCCAGAGGCCATAAACCGCGAGAAAGCATCCAACGAATCGTCTGTAAGTGCTTTCTTTATGATCCCCCGAGCAAAAGCTACCTCACCAAATCTAGTCTTAATGTAAGTCTCTTGGCCAACCAAAGTGCGCAGTCTTTGTACGATTACTATAATATATACATGTTACGATAACACTTTATACATGAAAAGGCATAAGCCCGAAACCGTGATGTTTCCTCGACCAGAAAACTCGGAGAAAAAAGTATGCGCCTGCACTTTGGACAAGCGTAAATAGGTCGTCGTAAATAACAAGCAGTATCAGCTCTTTGCTATATGATCAAAAGTATAATATTTTAAAAAGATGGATTCAAAGTCAAAAATAATTATAAATTTTTGTCAATTTTGCACAATTTTTAATAACTTTTTTCAAACGTCGTGTAAAAATTTTACGACGATTAGGAAGTTCGTCAATGAAAAAAGTCTTTTAAAAATTGTTTGTATTCTTATGGAAAAGGTACAACCTCTGGTGCATTACATTTTTTCAGCAAACAATTATGCACTTAAAGCATAATTAAAAATGCTTAAAAATGTACACTTGAGTAAAAATACTGAATATCGTAGAATTTTTTCAGTGATTAAGAAACTCATTCTCTTAAGAAAATATGCATCAATCGTAAGGGGTGAAAAATTCAAATGCTCATATTCATTTATGGATGATATTTACTTGAAAAAAATTAATAATGTAACTACTTTTATTTATATGGTTAATAATCGTTAATATATTTAATCATTTGCATAATTTTATGTTATAAACGTATTGTTGCGATACAAAAAATAATAATAAAAGCTTTATCAGCATTTTTTATTATTTAATAATATGCATTTTATTATTTATTACTTATTATTTTTTGTTATTATTATAAAGTTAGTCTTTTCTGGTACGCTGTAAAAATACTGTGTTTGATCAGTGTAAATAATTAACACCGCAATATAAACATCATTTAGTGCGTAAAATTAATGAAGTAAAACTGTTCTTTCTAGCACTATTCGGTGCGAATAAAAAAGAGATACAGATAAAGCAACTCAATAATATAAGAAAATATTTTGGAATAATGTAAGTTTCGATTTGTTTGTAAGGTTCATGCACATTATATGCAACTTTGTTGGTAAAAAAATTCCATATTAACAAGTTCATACATTTTTTTCTCTCTCCCTCTCTGAAAATGCAAAGATTTATCCTCGTAATTTACTATCTAGATTTGTTTAAAAAAAAAATTTGTATATTAATTTTTTTTATAATACATATAACGTTGATGTTGGGTAACAATTGTTCTGGAAATGTTTAAAAATTTTTTGTTTTTAAGTATCAGTTCCTTGAAATAATTATGCTTCTCTTCAAACCTGATTAAACAAAGATATACTAGACGACAAATTTATTTAATGATAATCAGATAATGAGTCATAAAATAATTTTTTCGTATGCCAAGCTTCAACTCAGGTACCTGATACTACATTTTTTGCATTTATTCTCGTCCGTTTATTACCACTCAATAGAGTGGACTGCCAGAAATGTAAACAAAGTTTTATTGCTGAACAGGAATGGGCGAAGCTCGATACTTTTCAGAGAAATAAAAATAATTTTTCAGTATAGGTGATGCTTATTTTATCGATGGTGCAATAAACATCATCCATCGAAATTTTTTTATTTTTCAGGAAAGTATCGAGCTCTGCTCAGTTCTATTGCTGAAAATATCGATTTTTGACCCCGTGAAATCAGCATGTAACACACCGCTCAACATATTTTACCAAACACACCGGTGTTATTATTTTACACCATTTATTTCTTTTACCACTCACACAATTTGGTTAACACCGCGAAATTTTTTACAGCGTAGTACCATATGATAAATTCAGTATTTAACATAAATAAAAAATGTTATTTCAGAAATATATGTTTGAAATAAATCTTTCATTGAAATCAACATTTACATAGTATTTTACATATGCATAAAGGCATTGTACAGTAAAATTTCATGAGATAAGAAAAGTAGCAAATCTTTTGAACGAAATGGTAAAGACTCGACATAATGTATGAATTTACCTTACTCTTTTTTCGTAAAAATAATATTTTTCCTGTAAGCACATTAAATAATCACGAGACTCAGAGATTTTTGTTCGAAATGTTCAAAAAATCGTCAACCACACGAGTGCGGTCTGACTATAAATTCAATAGCGAACGTACCTAATCCGCTTTTCAGATCCATTTTTCAGGAATCTCGTACGTCTGGTGTTTACGTTGCAGAAAGGGCGTCCGTCTCCGTTAAAACTCGAGAGAAAAAATCACGCGCGTAAAAAAAGAAAGACGGAAGAGAGTGCTCGTAATCCGACGTGACTTTTTGGTCTTTCGAGACCCGAAGACTAAATGAAAGAGCGGAGAAACGTCGAGGAAAAAGCTTTCAAAATATTTTTTGCCCTTTGTGTGCGGCTAGCGCTTGAAACGAAAAAAATAAAATAAAAAAAAGAATAAAAAAATGAAAACAGGAAGAAATGTGATATAGACGTCAGAAAGAAAAGAGAGAGAGAGAAAAAGAGGGGAAAATGGTGTTTTTTCCTGAGTGGCCGATTATCCAAACTCGCGGTCGTCTGTTTTCTGTCTCTCGATATGCCATTTGGCAGCAGCACTTTTATTCCAAAGGAAACGCGAAAAGTGAGAAAAAAAGGGCAGGACAGGGAGGATAAGGCCGATCGACAGTTGGAAGTCTCTCACGAAAGAGTCGACCGCGGCTTACTCGAAAAAGAAGAGATTCCGATTGAACACGTTCACACTCCCCTATACCATGCTCGTATTTTTGAACTCTACCTCTACTTCTATGGGACATTCCACTCCAAATCAGCCACACTAAGATAAAAATATGGTAGATATTACTGAATACAAAACTGTTAAACAATAACGATTATAAGTGGTATAATAATAATTATTATTAAAATAACTATATTTTATTTAAATCCTACCCTAAATATATTACGTTGAACTATATAAAAATATATTTAAGGTAGGAGTCGCGTGACAGTCTATTCAACAGTTTGCCTGTACGTGTTAACTAAATGTTGAATTATGACTTAAATTTTTTTGAGACAGAATTTTTTCAAAATTTCTACCTTCTTTAACATCGTATCAACATGTGTGCAATATTTAAAGAGGCACACATAAATTTCACTATGTGGTTATCCAGATACTTATTTTTAAAAATTACAACTGTAACATGGGCTCTTATGAGAGATAAAAAAATGTGACGACTTTCAACAATTAATATTTTGATTACCAGATGGTAAAGCTTCATAAAATTTGGCATACATTTCGACATGATCTCATAGAAGATTTGTGCAAATTTTTAAGAAATTCTGTCTCGAACTATTTTCACGCGACTCCTACCGTAATTGTAATTCAATTGTAATATTTGATTACGTTGAACTACAAAAATGTCATTCAATCATTTCATAACTTATGAAAAAAATTTTTTAATAAAAAAAGGCTCTATAGCGATATTATCACGTACAATACTATAATTTTTAAAAAATAGACGAATATTGAGATGAGTTATTTTTTAATATACTAAATGAATGCAAAATTACTAGTACATTTTTTCGCTGTATTAATTAGGTGAAATATTCACATTATATTAATTTTATACAGATTAACACATGTAAAAGTGCATTTTTACGCTATTTCTACTTTAATCTTGAATAACTTTTGAAAGAGTCAATTTGTCGAAAAATTATGAGAGACCTTTTTTGGGGAGCGTCAAATTTTCTACAAAAATATGTAAGGACATATATATGTAAATTACTCCGTCATTAAGTTACAAAATTTCGAATGAAAAAAAAAATGTTTCCAATGTTATTTATATGGGAAATAAAAAATTGGAAATCGCCACCTCTAAAAAAATTTTTAAAGGGCTGAAACTTGGTGTTGCATCTTTTTTTATCATTCCGAAGATATTACACATGTGTCCACGAGGAAATAAAATTAGTCATTTTTTTGTACCACCCTAATAGGTGTACGAGATTAAGAATTCAATCGCGCACCTTTTTAAACCTCAAATACAACTTTTTTTCGTACTGTTTCGATTCACTGGCTCCGAAATCGAGAGCTTTCCTTTCATTCCGAACCGGGACACTAGGATCCGAGAATAAAGACTTTTCGTAAATGCGGATCCACTCGCACACGTGTGTATTTTCTCGAAAATGCATTACGAGTCTGCTACGAGCATGTTGCGAGGAAAAAAACATTATCCGAGATATAGCGGACAAAAATGTTAACTCTCGAAAGATCTTTGGAGCTTGTTACAAGAGAGCATAAATGATGCGAAATAAAAGAGGGAAGTGAAGTGCGCTCCCGGCGTTGTGCAAAAAAAAAGTCCTTGGAACATAAAAGAAAGAAACCCAGGCCCCGCTTTGACGTTACTCTCCGATATTTGGAAAGCACTTTTCCACTCTGCGAGCTTTGGAGGAAAGTTTTCGCGAACGCTTCTGCCTTCATCGCCTCGACTGAGGATGAAAAATCAATTATGCGCGAATTATGCGAAACACTTTGATTGTTAAGGAAGGTTTATCTAAATATTATTTAATCAACGTTTCATTAAAATTTCGTGTAAGCCTTCCCTGAAAGCGTATACGGATGTATGTTTTTTTTCATAATCCAGTACGTGGAATTCGAGATTTTTATTTGTGGGAAAATCATCATTTATTTTTGTACGGTATATCATAAGAAATTGAATTAAAAACTGCAATTTTCAATATTTGCTTTGAGTCTCCACTTCGACTGTTGATTTAACAACCGCAAATGAATTCATTTTTTAAATTGATTGTACTAAAAGTAGGCAAATAAAAACTGACCAATATTCAGTAAAGAACTCGAGGTGAAATATATCTTTGAAAGAGTTTGCAGATTGAAAAAAAAATTCACGATATTTTTAAAATAATATTCGAAAACCAGCAGTCTATAAATGAGGATTACATATTCACAAAGTTATATAAGTTTACAAATTTTCAAAAATGTTATCAATAATTATAAAATATAAATATATACTGAAAGAAAATTGAGAAATTTACCAAATAAATACATAATTTAGTTGATTATTTATTATTCTTATATTGATAAATTATCTTGACAGGTTGAATAAATGGTTATTTTTATAAACGAGCAGTAACGCGGCCACTGCGCAATCGCTTTTTCCTTTTATACCAGTTTAAAATGATAGTTCGCAATTCTTCTATATAGGCGCATATTTCATACAATCTTGCATAATACGCTCTATTCCGCCAATGAATTGATTATGAGCTTCATATTCTTAAAATAAAATATTTAATGGCAAAATTTCCTGTAGATAACAAAAATGTTACTTATACGGAGTGCAATCCAAGAATTCATATTGAAAAAATGAAAAAAACTGATGAAAAGTCCATTTTTTGGCTCAATCAATGTGAATTCTTAGATTTCGCCCCGAATAATTAACGTTTTTTTTATTATCGACGGGAAATATCCAATCGAATAGACTCTTAAAATAAAATAAATAAAAATTTCAAGAAATTAGGCGAGTCACACTTGGTCTCATAGACCCATAAAAATTTTTATTTGCGATGTCTTACCTTTCTGTTGACAAAAACAGCTTTATGGAGGATAATTCATAGATATGAAACGAATCTGCTTGATTTTCTGCTTACTATGTTCCGTAGGCCTCGCACTTTATTCACCACCACGATCCAAAACTCAATATTTTTTGTATTTTTTAAAATATAATTTATATGGGTAAATGAAGATATATAGGACGAATATATAAATTATATTCATTATATAATTTATAATGAAAAATCTAAATATTTGAAGCAAAACCGCTATTATAAAAAAATGTTCGTTCGAATTTAAAAGACTACATATGTTTAATATAACGGAAATAATAATAAGAATAAAATATCAATATATAATAATAAAATAGGAGGATCGAGATTATTTGCATCATTTGGACTTTTATCCACACCAACATTTTTTAAAAGTATTTCAAAACCGTATTATACATTGAAAACACTAAACACACTATTCACTTTTCGTATGATTGAAAATTACTGGAACTGACACTCTATTGAACTTGTCGAATTATTTCTACGAAATGTTTTTCGGTAACGAACTACCTGGCGAGACCCGACACGTCTTACCCCGACACTTTATACCGGCCTACTGATTTTCCAAATTCAGTTGAAAATCCGAAAATCACAACCGTGTTGGGTTTTTCCCTCGACCTCGATGAATTTTCACGAGTAAAGAATAGTCGAGGTATTCTCGAAAATTTGAAATTGATATGTATAATAAACCCACCTAAAATGTTGTTTCAAGAACAACATACTCAAAATTCAAGGTCATTCAAGGTTACCTGTACTTGTTGCGTACGTATGAAAATTTAAAAAATCATAAAACTAGGATTTTTTTAAAAAACGAAAGGAAATTTCTTTGAAGAACAATAAAAAGCTGTGTTAAATTTCAAGACGGTTCACCGTCTAGATTACAAGATATTTAGGATTGAAAATGGCAATATTTAATACAGGATCTTATGGGAGACTGCATAAATTAGTCATTTTTGACAATAAATATCTCAGGTTTTAGGCGATCAAACCTATTCAAATTGCACAAATGTTTGGATAATGTGTTAAATACAGGGATGGGCAGAGCTCGATACTTTTCTGAGAATGAAAATTTTTCAATGGGTGATGGTCATTTCGTTAATAAGGCAATAAAGATTATCTATTGAAAAAGTTTCATTTCTCAGAAAAGTATCGAGTTCTGCCCATCCCTGGTTAAATAACATATAGATGTCAAATTTCAACCATTTCTTAATTCAACTCGTTTGTGGACGTACTACCTTAACTTAAAACCTTCTTTAGTATGACATGCAAATCACCGATAATGTTACTTAAAATTTAGCCATCAAAAAACTGGATTAATACTAAATCATAAAAAAAATTCAATATCAACAATTCATTTTCAAAAATAGAGAAAAAATTAAGAATATTTTTACGTATAGCAATAATGAATATCGTCTTGTACAATAAATAATAGATCACCGGTACAAAAGCCCAACCCTTTTCCATCAAAAAGAGAATATCTACTGACATGTTCTAGTAAGAATTTCATAATGATAAGCTGGATTAAATTCTCTATTCCCTTTGATCGTATATTCAATCAAAGAAAATGCATAATTATCGTAAAGTGCCTCGGTATGGACAATAAAATAAGATGGAATAATTCGAGTATTATCTACGGTTCTAATTAATAAATGTTGGCTTGGTGGAAAATTGAGGGAGGAGTCTTTGGCAAGGCTGCAGATCCGAATCCTTAACCTCTATGGAGCATGGTATAAAGCCTGCATTACCGCAACGTGTACTTAAACGCGATTACGATTCGTATTCCATCTTGGTCGCTCCCTCTGGCCGTTGGAAAATAGATCCGAGCGGGTATACAGTCCCGAGCAGCCTCTCTTCTATACGTACATAATCTCCTGGAATATCCGCGGGGGTGTATAGCATCGTAAATTTTCAATTTATCCTGAAGAAGCCCGGTTTTATCCCCGCGCGAATATGGAAAAGAGCAGTCTTGAAATAACGCTCTTTCCGTTCGAATAAAAGAGAGCAGACGGTACGGAGAGAGAAAGATACGGGAACTTATGCTCTTTTCACTGCAGTTACGTTCAACGCGCAATTTCTGTTCAACATGGACGTATACACGCAGTTGTGGAGAAATGGGAATATTTTCACCGCGCAAAAGCGAATTCCGAACGTGCAACGGACGTCTCGATTACCCTCTTTTCTCTCCCCCTCCGCGTATATCCGGTGAAATTCAATTTCGATAATAAACAATCGCTCCTGTTTAAACAGGTCAAACAAATATACCGTGAATCGCTATTCTTATTTTGTTGGACGCTCTACGAATGACAGATATATATATATATATATATATATATATATATATATATATATATATATATACTATACATATATGTATATTGTTTTGGCTGTACGCCATATCAAGACACGATCGGATGAAAATGAAATTTTTGCATTTTCGAATGAAGGCAAGCTTTGAAGTTTACCGACAGAAATTATTACGTTACTATGCAAGGTAAACGTCCCAATAGTTGAACAGCTAAGGGTTTTCTCACTTCATCTTTTTTTTTTTAAATATCCAAACAAAAAAATCTATCTAAACTATTATCTGATATTTTAGCGATCCAAAAATCATTTTATGTGTTAATTTTAAACAATATTTCTAGTAAATATATACTTAAACGTTTAAAAATGTAGAATGTCCCAGTAGTTGGACAGAAAAATGACCCTATCTCTAGGGTTGAGCGAGTTTTTTCCAATAAATTAATGTTATGGATAATATACTTCTTCGTACAGGAAATATAATCCATACGATTTTATTGAGAAAAAAATAATTCAAATATTAAAAATAATATGGCGAAAATTGTCCAACTATTGGGATGTTTACCTTATCAGAATAATTGTCTGAGAGATCATATGTTATATCGTACGAAAATGACGATTATATTAATTATTTTAGGACTAAATCTTATTTTATTCTACATTTTATTAAAATTTTAAAACTTTCACTAAAATCTATTTACTAAAACAAACCAAAATGAATAGCTAAAACTTTCCAACTTAAACAAATATATTTACACCGTGCTCCACTGAAATCGATGATTTTTTCATTTTTTGATGTCGGAGCGAAGATCGAAAAAAAGTATATAAAAATTACAGTATATAAAATTACGGTATGTTTACCGTAGGAAATTTTCCAGGGTTTGCATACATTTGATTTGTATAACGTACCCTAATGAGGAGTTGAAATTTACCAATTGAAAAAAAATATAAGTATGTTTCATGAGAATGTACAATATATTAATTATATACTTAAAGTAATTATATTTTAAAAAATTATTAAACAATTTCGTTTCATGAGAAACGAAATGAATATTTCATGAGAATATAAATTTTTTTAAATTTCTATATTAAAAAAATTGTGGTACAATTTGTATCTGGAAAATACATTCCCATGAAGATATGTCGAATTTAAGGTATTCCTTGCACGAATTAAATATCTTCAGAATGGTCTAATTCTTTTTTAAATGTTTAAAAATAACTTTTTAAACGTATTGTAAAAAAAAAGATACAGGTTACCGAGGTCTCAACAGAGAATTTTTGTTTTGAAATTAAGGTTTTTAGCATAGGTGTTTATGGCAGAAACGTTTTTCCACAACTACAATGCATAGATTTTTACGTGAGGAACTTATTTATCGCATAAAAATGTATGGTCATCAAACAATTGAAAGAATTATTTCGATTTGAAACTCGGATTCCGTATATAACATTAAAAATGTAGTTTTATAATAATTTGAAAATAAACGTAAAATCATGTTTAATTTTAAATAATTAGGTATAATATATATAATTATCAACTTATAATCATTTTTATGTTATTTAACAATTGTATTAACAATTTTTTAAGAAATTTTGTTAAAGAGCCCTCGTTTAGCCTCTGCAAAACCCACCCCTATTTACAAGAGAAACACCTTAATAAAGTTCAACGACAGAAAAAAAATTCCTTATATCATATTTCATACAGGAATCGATAAATTTTGTTATTTCTAGATATCGTAAAAAAAATCAAAATGATTATTGTAACTAAATTACAATAAAACCAAACAAATATTTAGTAATTCCATAAAAATGTTCTTTCGGTGTAAGATTTACCATATTTTTTTCTAATTTTAAGTAAAATCACACGCAATCGTACACGCGTGATCTTTGGCCCACGCCGAAGAGATTTTTCGTATTTATATCGCGGAATATCTAGCAAGTTAATCGCGAAACGAACGCGTGTCCTCGCATACGCGTAGGTACATTCGGAAACGTGACGCGCGAGTGTGTACTCGGATGAGGGCGAGCCAAATCAATTCTGTTCTGAATCCAACGGCGCGGGGGCTCTCGCGAGATATAACGCTGGGAAACACCTTGATTAACCAATTGCCGAATAGCCCGTACACAGTTTCGTCGTCGCATAAATATCTGATTACAGTTTGCGCTACGTACAAACGAAATGCACACTCGCGCCCGGCACTCTGGCTCTCCCGTTCCGACAGCTTGTTTGCCGGCAAATATTTATTTATTCTGCAGTCACCTCCAACGAGAAAAAAATCGACGAATTTGTACAGGATGAAAAAGTAATTAATCTTCACCGATGTTCGGTAGAATGACAGAATTTTTGAAAAAAAAAACAAATACGTATACACTGAGGGAAATCACGATAGTAGATTTTATCATAAAGTTGCAACTATGCTGATTATTTTATAACTAAATATATGTTTATTGTAAAATAAAGTACATTTAGGATAGGATCTGAGCAGAATATGATTAGTATAGTTGTCACTTTTGTATACTAAAATTTTTCATTATTTTCTATCAGTGTATTATTCCAATGACCATTTAAGGTGGTGGGTCTGTAAAATAAGCGTCGATAAACTTCTTTCAAATTTTGCATAAATTTCCTTTATCGTCATATGTATATGTGTATATATGTGTTGAGATATTTAATGACAAATATCACATTTTTGTACACTTTCCGTAAGAGTGCGTGTTAAAACTATAATTTTCAACAATAAATATCTCGAATTTCAGACGGTGAAGCCACCTAAAATTTTGCATAGAGTTTTATATAACATAGAAAAAACTTTTTTTAATTTTTTAAAGAAATATATCGTAAAAATTTGTTAATTATATACACCAAGTATATCTAGTATTTCTGACCTTGGATAACCTTGAATTCAGAGTATGTTGTTCTTTATCAATTTTCAACAACTTTTATTATTAAACTTCATTTCGCAAATCATTGTGAATGTCAGAAAAATTTCATCAAAACAGAAGAAACTTTTGGATTTGACTGTCACAGACCAACCACCTTAATCGATACGTGAGTAACCATTTATTTCAAAACTGACACATTCCAAAATTTTCCGTATTTCAATTTTCGAAAAATTGAAATTTTTTTACCTCGATCAATCATTATTCTTACCATATCCCCATATTTCTACCTAATTTTGAACTTTCTAATTTTTGGCTCAATTTTAAAATAGATCAATATTGTTAGGATAAAAAAATATGTCTCACAATGCAATTTTTTGTCAAAAAGCGTTTAGTAACGCAGACAAATTCAAGTTAGTGTCAGTTTCGTGTAAACCAATCACACATACGATAAAAATTTTGTTATAACTGCAAGTTTTAAAAAAAATTTGCAAGTATTTTGAACTCAAAGTATATTTCATCAATTTTTATAACTTCAACGGGTAAACAACTTGTAAATGAAATTATCTCGATTTTCACAATAAGTTAAATTGTCATTTCTGTTATTAGAGTTAAATTTAATTAACACGTTTAATTTTGCACAGCATGTTACAAATATTTAAAAAACTGTTAAATTTCTTTATTAACAGTTTTTGAAAAAATACTTTGTTAAAAGTATTTTAAAAAGTGTACTTAAACAATTAATAGAATAAAATTTGACAAATTTTAATGGTAATAATATGAAGTCCAAGTTTTACCAATCCATCACGGAAAGCCCTCTCTTGCCATCTTCATAATTTCTCCTTAAAGGCGTGACTTGGACATTTCGCAACTAGATCGAGAACACCGATCCGTGAATGATTTATGAAAAGGATTTATTTTTGGCAATCTTATCACATTACCTTGACACGTTAAGGGCTCTGCCTGCTTCTTCGAGCGAAAAAAAGCTCGTAAAACTCGTGAAGTACTTCAACCAAATTATTGCTCATTCTTGCTCTCCTTCCCTTATTTCTGTTCTCGAGACTAATTTTTCTCTAATTTTTGTCTCTTTCTTAAATTTTATTTTATCAACTTTGTACCTCTAAAAGGTTAATACGAGTCCCTTGAATATTTTCCTCGCGCAAAACAGAGCAAAGTTCTTTCAAGTTTCTTCTTATCACTCACGAAGAATTTTATATTCCCACGACATCTTCAGAGATTCAAAGTTCTCCTGCCTCTCGAATGTTTTGCTCGTTTGTAAACTCTATCTTTTTTAGACTTCATTCATTATCTGCATACTTTGTCCTCGAATCTTTTTGTTTTTGAGTTTCCCCGATCTTAATTATCTCAGCATGGAGTTAAATTATACATGCAGACAATAGTACATTCAGATATATTTTTTTGGTGATTTAAGCTTTTCACACGTTTCTTAAAAAATAATATCTATTCTTCAAAGATATATTGCTTGTTCAATCCTTATTAAAATTTAATTTCACAAGCAGCAACGCGGCCGCTTTTTCCTTTTCGACATGTTTGAATTGATATTTTGCGATTCTTCTAAACACATATTTCATGTAACCTCGCATAATACGCTCTATTCCTATGAATTAATTATGAGTTTCGTGTCTTTTTTAAAATAGAATACTTGATATCAAAATTTCCTGTAGATAACAAAAATGTTACTTATACGGGGAGCAATCCAAGAATTCATATTGAAAAATTGAAATTGAAAAAACTGTTCCAAAAATCAATTTTTTGGATTATTCAATATAAATTATTGGATTGCGCTCTGAACGATTGGCATATTCGTTGTCTAAGGATAATTTTCAATCAAATCAGCTCTTAACATTGAAAAAAAATTTTTTTTTTAATTTCCCGAATTTTTTTTGAGCACACTGGGTCTCGTAGACCCATGAATATTTCAATTAGCGATGTCTTACCTTTATCTTGACGAAATCAGCTTCATTGAGGGTGATTCATATTATTTGCATCAGTTGTACAGCAGTTTCATCCGCATCGACATTTTTTAAAAAGTATTTCGAAACGATATTATAAATTTAAAACACTATAAACTATTCACTTTTCATATGATTTAAAATTGCACTGGAACTGATACTCAATTGAACTTGTCAAATTATTTCTATGAAATGTTTTTCGGTAATCAACTACCTGGCGAGATCCGACACGTCTTACCCCGACACTTTCTACTGAGCTACTGATTCCAAATTGATTCGAAAATCCGAACAATTAAGGCCTTAATTGATTTTTCACTCGACCTCGACCATTACCATGGAAACGCTAATGACCGAGGGATTAACGAAAATTTGAAAATTTTTTTTTCCTCGTTACGCTCGACGAATTTTCTCTCTTTTTTTTTAATGTTTACGATCCCCGAACTATTCAGGTATATTTGGTATAAATAATAGGAAATTGTGTTGCAAGTTTTTCTCAAATGTGCTGAGAAAATTTAGAAAGTTCGAGGATCTCCAGCCTGATTTTTCGAGAATCGAAAATAAGAAAATCTGAAAATTTCAAGTGGCGATATCTTTTCGTGTCCTCGACGATATCGACTTCATAATAGGTAATTCCTGATAATTTTTGCAAGACGAAATGAATGATTCAAACATAAATGTAATTATTTCCAAAGCAGCACACGTTGAATTTTTTTTTTAATGAATGGAGATTATCTAAAAGTCAATGAGCTCTATATCGATTAATCGATTAGAGGCCTCATCTCTTTTTTAATATAGGATTCGTGAAAATTGAAGACTTTCTGTATCTACTCTGAGAGAAATTGTAATAAAATTATAAGCCGAGGTTGAGAGGCATAACAAAATTCACTTTATTTTACGAATTAAATCAATGATGATACATATTCCTTTATATTATCACACATCTCGCGGTGAACAACTTTTGAGAGACGACCTTGTCCATCAATTTATACTCCGAGCTCGATCAAAATATTTTAAATGGTAATATCGCGATATTACCTATTCCAAAATTTCGGACACCCTTCTCACTCTTTAAATTTCAGTCGCTACAAAATCACAATGGATTTTACTATATAAAGTGACAACTATATGCTGATTATTTTATAACTAAATATATTTTTATCGTAAAATAAAGTTTGGGATAAAATATGAATAAAATGTAATTAGTTCCATAATATTCGGTATAGTTGTCACTTGTGTATAGTAAAATCTGCCATTCTTTCCTCTCAGTGTACATATTAAATACTTGGTAATTAAAGGTTTTTCAAAACGGTTGCTGTGATAATTTTTTTTAAATTTAGACTTTATCTTTTTGCCATAAATTTCTATAATATAAATGTATAATTTAAGCATACTTTTTGTACTATATTTTCAATTTTAGTATTAATATAATTTAGAAACATAGTGGAACCTTTTCAAATTCTTAACTTATTATTAAACCATAATTGAAGCAATAAATAATGTATTTCTGAGAAGTATTTCTAATCGACTCGTACTATAATTATTCCAAAAAATTAAAGACATCAGTGCCTATTTGTCCGAAACCCGGAAATTTCGGTCCCTGGAACAATGAACACCGGCTATTGAGAAATCAATCAAGGAAGTAAATAGCAAAGCGAAAAGTTTTTTCGTGCTTGCGTTAAAATTGTTGGAGTGTTGGCCGCACACACCATTTGACCGGGGTGCCTGACAGTTTCGAATAAAGCAGAGAGAGGTGAAACGAGAAGAAATGGAAGGGGGATGAGCACGGGGAAGTGGTGAAGGCGGTGGGGAGGGGGGAGGGGGGGGACAACGGACGAGAATGAAAAAAAAGGGTTGCCAGGAGCCAAATCGATACGAGCTGGCTGCAAGGTGAATTCGAAACGAGAGAACAGTGATTAAGGCCGTCGAAACGTTGACGGGTTTTGCACGGATAGCATCAGATAATGGAGATGTTGAGTACCAGACGCGGTCGTACTGTTTTGAAGGCGCGAAAACGTTCTGATGGAAACATATAGAGAAATCCGATCGTTTTGAGCTGAGCTGACCAACGAGAAAGGGACAGATGAGAGCAACGATTATATGCCTTTATTTCTGCGGATTTTAGACCTATGTATATATGTATATATTAGGGTCGTACCAAAAAGTGACTATTCTTTTTTGTTCGCGGACACACGTTTAGTATCTTCGGAACGATAAAAAAAAGATGCCACACCAAATTTCAGGCCTTTCAGAAATTTTTGACAGTACGTTAGCTCTACTCTTCACTTCTCTATGAGAGACCATATTTTAAGCAAAATTTGGCTTTTTGAAACTGCAGAAGAGGTTTTTTTTGAGTTAATTTATTCCAAAATAGTTCATTTTTTTATAACAGCCAGATTCAAGATGAAATACGAAAAAGTAATTTTAAGAGTAGAGATGTGAAGAATGTAGAGTTAACGTACTGCCAAATTGATGTAGTGATTTTAAATTTGTTATTCTTCATTTAAATAACAATGGAATTTTTTTCATTTGGAATTTTGGAGCTCAATTGCTTAATTATTTCTGAAACTACCTCAATATAGAACATTTGTTGTTTAGCGATCATTTTCGTTCTTAAAATTATAGGGCCCTCAAAACATACTTTAGAAGCATAAATAAGGAAAGGGGGAGCAAGATAGCCCCTAGGGTTAAGATGAACCTCCTGAAATTTCAGAAACCTAAAAACATTTGGACCCAAAATGGGCCTCTTAAATTTTTTATGAGAAAAGTGTTTGTGGATAAAATTGGCCCCCTAGATTTTAAAAAACGTACAAATATTTTTTCGAGCAAAATGAGCTTCTACAATTTTTGTCAAGTACAAATGATTAAGGAATAATGAGAATAATAGAATAAGGGGTAAACTAGGTCACGAGTTCAACAGCATTATTTTCCATAATTATTCCCCAAAATTGAACGCATAGAACGATTTCAAAGCGCTTAGCAATCCATTTTAAATATTATATAAATGTTTTAGCACGAAAATAAATATTTCTCAAATTCATCAATTAATTATAGAACAGAAAAGTAACAAAAAAATATTATTCAAGTTTCTAAAAGGTCCATTTTCCTCCAAATTGTTATCATCAACTGTTAGTACATTATTTTTATACTAAATACATGACAAAAAAAACTCAAAAATATGATACGAGTAAAAGAACTCACATTATAAAATTTTTTTTTTAAGAGCCACCCATCTTGCCCCACATTTTTCGATTTTTTATGTATAGTCGACACAGCAAATTAACACCAAATATTTGACAAGGGATTAACAAAAAGTAAAACGAGAATAACTGAGATTTGAAGGATTTTTTTTCTTAAGGAGTCCATCTTGTCCCCCCCCCTCCCCCCTATATATAAACAATATGCGTATGTATGTGTATATTATAGAAATGCATCAGTGGCAGCAATGCCATTTGCCTTCCAGCAATTACCATTCGTTACTTTGTGGAGGCCAATTGACATAACTGATTGGTATTCGGCTGCTATGCCATCGAAAGGATTTTGCATGGTTAGGAAAGGGGTGGGGATGGGGCGGAAACGCGAACTCTCCCGTATTCACGTGCGTTCTGATACAGAGAGCGCACCTGCAGTTCCGGCGCGTACAGGGAAAAGCGCCAAATGAGGAGAGACCGATTGAGAGGTGAAAGGAGCGCTAAATCGGGGAATACCGGCAGGAGGAGGCCAGGAGGTCGGCCGGCGAGAGGATGAGGATCGATGTGCGGATTCGGCACGAAAGTATACGAACACACAACGCGGTTACGTATAGACACCATCGGGACACCATTTCGCTTTCTATTTTCATCTATTTCTCTCTTCGTCTCGCCGCCACGGACCCCACGCCCGAATTAGTTTTCAGATTCCCCGGCTGTCTACCCAACAAACCGATCATCAGTCGTCAGATGTGCTTGGCTTTCACATTTAACCGAAAAGGATATTAAGGTGGTCCGATGATGGGCGCGTTCAAACTTTTAGGTTAAGCATGCAATGTTGAGGCAAAATTATTGATCGAAATTTTTTCCAAGATATTTGAT
>JAPYYW010000895.1:0-47165 GCA_030522545.1 Cremastinae sp. A BG-2022a
AATGAGTAGAGATTAGCCAAAAGTCAATGCGTTCCGCATAATACACGCTCTATTCCGATGAATCGATTAGAGGCCTCATGTCTTTTTTAATATAGATAGACGTATTTACGTCAAAATATTTTAAAGAAAATGTCTTGAATGTGTTCACGTGAAAGAGTGAAAGATACACAATGGGAAGTCTTGAATATAATGAGGGAGAGTGGATCAAAAGTTGAAAGGAAGTCGATGTAAACGCGATGTAAACGGTTGCGGTGCGCACAATGGTGGCATGGATGCGACACGGTCATTGTGGATTACCTCCCGTTCATTTGTTCATCCGTACGCGAAAACCGAGATCTTCATTTTAGCGTTTTTGGGGACATCGGCCTCGTGTCTGCGAGCGCTCCGGGACAGGCGAGGGAGCGCGAGGGATCGAGGCCCGGAGGTGGATAGGTGCGCGGTCAGTTTGCGGCTACGGTGGTCGCCCGTGTCACGCAGCATCACGCTACCGTTTATTACTCGGATGACCAAACTCTTGCGCAAGCACGAACTAATTCGAGCCATTCTCCATTTTTCCAAGCTTCAGAATCAAGAGCACAAAAGAGCCGAGAAAAGCGATGATCAAGGCTTCTCTCAGCTTAAATTTCAAAATAATATATTAAAAATCTGAACACGTAATATCTTGATCAACGGGAATATAAATACTCGACGAACGTTATGAGACGATTACGAATTTCGTGATTTAAGAATTCTGATTACAAAGTTACCTTATCAATTACCTTAAACGTTATCATATGTCTTGAAGATTTTTGAAAAAATCAAATAGGGTATACCCCTTCAAAAAATGCAACAAAATTTTCAACAATTCATATGGGAATATTAAGACACGCAGATTATCTCGGTTATTTTAAAATTATTTTCAACATTCAAATAGAAATAATACTATAATATCGTATTTATTATGATTTTTTCAAATTTTTCTTCAATTAATGATAAATCAATTAATGAAAATATTTAATAATCAACGACATGGAATATGAAAAAAACGATAAGACTTCTTTTTCTGAAAAACAGTAATTAATGATGATCGAGTTGCAACATATGATCACTTTATAAGCAATGTCACGCAATGGATTAATCCAGAAAGCAGTCCGAGTAAAAATAAAAAGGATTGAAGGCCACAAAATAAACGAGTCATTGAATTTTTTCGGATTATCGTTTCCGGGTATAATCCGAGAGCGCTATTTGTGTTGGGCAAAAGAGAGACATAAAGAGAGAGAGAGAAGAAGCTCGAGAGTGGATTATAACAGTGTGTAATCCGGGTAAGCTCCCGAAAGAGGACAATGGCTCGAGGGGGCGCTCGTATCGCGTAATGTTGCGTTTCGCTTGGAAATTCCGGCGCGAGAGAAAAGCTCGGAGGGTGAGACAACTCGCGAAATCTGTCAAGGATAACGCCACCGCGTCACGTTTCTCGCGAGAACATGAAATATTGATATTCGAGGCGGAGTTTTGTCGGGGATTGCGTTCTCGAAATTTTCGGCGAGCTAAACGGATGCGGACGAGACAGCGGTTGGATTTAATGCGAAGTAAGACGATTAAGTTCTTGCTTAACACCTCCCTCGTCGTTTCTTTATCTGTTTAGACGTCTCGCCCTCTTTCTCTCTCGTTTAATTTTTTTCATCCCCTTCCCTTATCCCTCCCCCCCCCCCGATCCGTCCATCTTCTGTCACTCTCTCGCGTCTTCTTCCCCGGAGAATCCTCGGAGCTGATCTCGCGAACTCGCTCGCGTCTGACTTCCGCTTTCGTATAAGTGCGTGAATCTCCCGAGTTCCTCGTCGCTCGCGTATAATCGCGCGCCGACTCGCCTCCGCATTATCCGCGAACACGAACTCGAATCTCCAGATTACAGGAAGGATCAAGTTTGCGATTTAGTGGCTGCGGGGAGAACGTACAGTTATATGAGCGAAAGGAACGTCGAGAGTGCGTACAGCAGACACGACGCGGATCGGAAGACCGGAAAGAGACGCGATCGTATCGGCCGCCGACTGAGCGTCGAGCATGCAAATTTATGACGCTCCTCGATTTTTCCGCGAAAATATATAAGCGTCGAAAAAAAAAACGTTATTCGAAGATAGCTTATCGCGGATCGACGAGTGAGCTTTCCGATAAATCGCCCGATTTTTGTCGCATGTGTATATATATCAATGAAAATAAAAAAAAAAGAAAAACAGTATATGAAAAAGAAATATACATTTTATCGGGAGTTGAGATCTTTTTATCATCTTTTCGACACATTTCCACGGTCTCGGAGATTCCTGCGCGAAATTGAGGCACAGGTAGATAAGATGGAATATATCTCAAAATGGCGAAGACGTTCCGGAGATGGAAAGAGATATTTCTCCCTCCACCGTCTCGCTCATCCTCTCTTTCGCTTTTTGGCGTTTTCGCGAGCTGTCGTTTCGGCGCCATCAGCGGTAATGGCTGTAGCCCGGATCGACGAGAGACCGATCGATCGATTTCGGCTTTATCCGAGACCGGCGTGCATCCATTTTCTCAGCTCGCATTACCGATGCCAGAACAAAGAATAAGGCGAGAGAGCGAGAGAGCGAGAGAAAGAGCGAAATATACACCGGGGCGCACACGGGAATTTCTCCCTCTCTTATTTTTCATATCCGCTCCTCCATATGTATTTCCGTACACGGAAACGTCCTCGTGTGTGTATTATCCAGGTTGCGTCCAGTGATATCCTTCTTTATCATTTTTATTGCCGAGTTAGAGGTCGTGAAATGAGCCTCCATTTATCCACGGGCCAATAAAACACACGCCGCGTGGTGCTTCTTCGGCGTTGCGACCTTTTCCCGAATTTTATATATCCTGCCAACTCCCTTTCTCACCCTTTCCCTCTCACCTTCCCTCGCTCTCTTTCTTTTACATTCCTTCGTGTAGCTTCAATTCCCGACGTACGAGACACTCTCCCGTTACTTCTGTCTCAGCTGTGCATCCACTGTATATTTTCTCGAAATTACGAATTTTACATCGACACACGTGTGTCGATTCCATTCTTCGCTGAATTTTCCGAAAATAATGTGTATCCTCGGGCTCTTTCTCTCTCTCTCTCTCTCTGTGTTTCGAGAATTATTCCGCCTCGAAATTGGCCTGGGATATTGCGGTCGATAAATTATTTTTGTTTTCGCTCTGGAGTATGCTTTTTATTTTTTGAATAATGGATTGTTTTTGAGGTACCCTTTTAAGGGTCAGAGAGAAATTGTGTAATATATTATTTATTTTGTTGAAAGTGCCAGAAACAAAATATAATTTTAACTCTGCATTGCATGCGGTGTTTATGTATTTTGTATTTTCCAGTTTTTTTTTTTCATTCAGGAGTATTTGTTAAATTTTCTTTCAGGATAATGAATTGTTTTTGAGTCACTTTTGTTACTGGTAGACAGAAATAATTGTGTGTAATATCTAAATTATTATTTTGGATATGCCAGAAACAAAATATAATTTTAACTGTGGATCCATTATCTTTTTTTTTCAATTTTTGTAAATATTTTTAGATGGCTTTCGTTATTATAATTAATGAATCTTTTTCATTCATTTTTTATAATTGTTCAACAATGAAATTAACCATTTCATGATAAAAAATACATTATTTTTTAATTTTCAAACTTGTATAAAATATTCTAATTGAAAAAAAACTATATAATTCTATATATTTTATTTAATTAAAAAAAATAATCAAGGTCTTTAAAAACCTTTTGTTTCCGGGCATAATTTGTCAGGAGGGTGTCTCGTCCTGGGCACGCTTACTCGTCGACAATATATCGTATTTGCGTTTTGACACGAGCGACGTGTTTGCACCGGTCGCGCAATATTGAATCGAGGGACTAACAAGACAGCCCGCAAGGTAATTGTTGGCTCCCGGGCCAAAACCGAACTTAGCAGCCGCACGAAACACGCCCAAACTATCACGGAGCCTTTCAACGAGCGCTTCTTTTTCATTTCCTGTCCACGAATTTTCATTCGCGGATTTTCTTTCCTGTGTAATATTTAGGCTCCTTTGCAAAGCTGGCTCTCGTGTGATTATATCGGTTGCGAGGTTACTGCCTGGATTACGGGGGCTCGATGTTCGTTTTAATTACGCAACTGGCAAGAGAATTAGATTATCCGATCGGTACGCGGCGCATCCGCAATATAAACCTTACGAAAGGGATTATTACATATTCCTGAATCCTTTGTAGCTTAATTGTGTATAGTACGCCGAGAGTAATAACCGGTGCTCGGTTGCGAGCTCTCTTGGATGCTCAGGAGCAAAAAAGATAAATCGCGAAGCACGAGAATGCGCGCGATAATGCTACGCGACAACGATTTTATCACGCTCAAAGCTTAAATAACAACATTTTTCACGTTAATATAAGCATTAGGTATCTAAAGAAATTTTATCTTATTTCATTTCTTTATATTTTGCTTCTGGAAACAACATTTTTCAAGTTTAATGTCATATACCAAAATGAAGTTATTAAAATAGGGAAATAATGTCAGCTTTTGAATCCTTTTTTTAATACCTGCATAGAGATTATTTTAAGAAGAATTGAAATATCTTTATTGTGGTCAGCGTTATTATTTCGTTTCTTACTTTATTTTTGAAAAATATACATTATTTCTGCACTTTAGTAGCTTTTTGGATAAAATCGTAAGTTTCGTTTGAAAGTTGAGACGAAAAATGTGCAGCTCTCGGTGTGCCTTGATATATAGAAAATTGCAGTGTCCGAGTTTTCTATCCCAGTGGTTCGAAAAACTTATTTTGAGAATAACGAGATTGAGAGTGCAAGAACGTGCTCGTTTTCACTGCATGGGAAATAAAAAAAACTTTATTCTTACCCATAATCTCGTAATTCTTGCAATTGTTATGACAAAATTTGGTATGTACATTTTCAAAAACATGCACTTTCGAAAAATGCAAAAAAAGTGCATTATTTCTTTTTTGTTCCCGATCGTGGCGTTCTAAAATCCAATTTTGACGTTTTAAAAGAGCCTGAGAGAGGATTATCCGAGGAAGCAACTTGTTGTCTCGTCTCGGGATTTAGCCGAGTGTCGAAATAAGATACTCGGGAAAAGTAATTTCGTTGGAAAAGTTCTCGTCGTTGATGTAATGGGTTTGGGGGTACGAGAGGACGATTATGTTGGATGCGTGTGAGCAAAGAGGAGAGACGTCGTTCTCGCGGACGTTCGCGCACCCAGCCGAGAGAACGAACGAGGAGAGAGAGAGAGAGAAAAAGTCGCAATGTGCTTTTCCTCGAGGAAATTTCAGCGGGTTTCTACTTCGGTATATTGGCGGAAAATATTCCACCTTCGGTTTCTCTTCGGGAATAAGAACGAAGGAGTGCCGAGTTTTGAGGTCTACGTATAACTTTGCCACCGAGGAAGCAGGAAAGAGAGCGAAAGAAAGAGAGAGAGAGAGGGAGAATGAACGACGACCATCGCGGAAGAGAGCTTTTCCGCACTGTATACCCGTAAGAAAGTGTTTCCATCTCGCTTCCCCCGCCCTTTTCTCGCCGCCATCAGCGAGCAGCCACTCTCGACACTCGAAACTTCTTTCCTTCATTTGTATTCACCACCGAGCTAAATTATCGACTCGACCCCGACGCTTTTATACACGCGTATACCCTCCCTTTATCGAAACATGAAAGATGGAAATTTTCGGTTTGTACTTCGTCACCTGGAGAATGAAAACTTACATCCCAAGATTTCATATTCCAAGAGGATTAGATACTCTCTCACAAAAAATCAATGATACTTTTTGTGAAAAAAATTAACTGTAACCACTAGCCACTTTTTTTTCTCCCAGTAGAAAAAGCAAGAGCACGTTGCTCTTACGCATAATTATTTGTAAAAAAATACACGAACGTTACATGGGCGTATTTACAAGTCGGAGAGACGTAGACACGTGAAGAGAGAGAGAGAGAGAGAGAGAGAGAGAGAGAGAGAGAGAGAGAAAGCAGCGAGCCAATTAATCGGCGTCCCTGATTACCGTTAATTATCATGAATAATTCAAGTCGCCGCGTGCTGGTGTCGTTGTACTTGTGTGCGGCTCGAGCCTCGAGCTTTCTATGCGGCTTTAGTATAGTTTACAAGAGAGGTGACCAGCGTCCGAGGGTGGCGAAGAGCGCGAGAGCGAGAAGAAGGGTGAGAAGGGTAGCAGAACGGAGGGGGAGTATCGCATGTCATTGTTTGCATGTCGGAAAGCACGGGGGGCTTTGGGTCAATGCGGAGAGAAAGAGAGAGAGAGAGAGAGAGGCTCGCCGTTAGCAAATTGTACCTCCGAGAGTAAAAGCCACTAATGACCACGAGCGCGAGTTTGCCGTCGCGCGGAGGCTCTTTACCACCACCGGGAACGCTAACACCTGAAACACAGCCCCTCCCCACCCACAGTTTCTCCTCCATAACCCGGCGTTGTGCCACGGCATAAATTTATCTCTTATCGGGCTTCTTGGTATTAGAGTTTCTCCCTCGCCGCCACCCCCCCCCTGGCCCGCTTCTCTATCAGCATAGCGATCATTGACAATCAATTATAATTACATGCCAGGAATGTACAAACAGCCCGCCGAAATATTGATATTCGATCAGCGTGACGTTAAATAATCGTCCCGGGCTCGCGCAGCGCGGAAAAAGTTTATGGATACGACGACAGGGATTATTTGCGAGGTGTTTATTCGTCCCGCGGTGAAGCGGCGGGACAAAAATATTATTTCGCCCGAGGCCAGAGGGAAACAGGGTACAACGGAGAGACATGTTTTTCATTCAATTTTCCACGACGCGTTACCAATCAGCTAATTGCTTTCACATGCCACTTTTTCCCAGCGAGTATCGATTCTCGGCGGCTACCCCGTTATTAACCGATATAAACATATCGATCTGCCAATTATTATTCACGAGTCTCTCCCGTGTTTTCTCAAACTTTTAACGCTCGCCAAGATTGCGTCAAATTACGGAGGAGAAAACGAGATCGAAATTGTCAGTTTTTTTCCCTATCCTCGTTTCTTTTCTTCTCTTTTTATTCTTTTTGTTTCATTTACTTTTTTTCCTCCCTTTCTTTGTGGCAAATTTGACGGACGAAATGTGTGTCTGGCGCGCCCGGGGAGGGAAAAAAAAACTTTCTCTTTTCGTGGTAAACACAAACACGGGGGGTGTCGCTCGACGAGCTTGGACTTTTTCGTCTCACTTTACCTGTCCGAGCGGGCGAGGCATCTGCCTGGCAAAGAGTCGTCGCTGGGGTTATAATTGTGCCGCACACGAAAAGTCTAGACGCGAAAAGGGACGGGTGACTGCGAGAGAACCGTAATAACAAGCTTTAACCCCGACGCTTCGACGACCCTTTGCATTATTACTTCGTGCGCCGGGGATACGCGCGGAGTCAACGCGCGCCAATATGCGCCGCGCGGAGTGCCACTCCGGCCATCCAAACTTTCCCGTCACAATTCTCCTCGACTCTCCTTCCTCCTCGCAACCACTGAATTATTTCCAGATTGCATCTACGAAGCACGCGACCCGTTACGCAAAAAAGTGTCGTCCGATAAGGCACGCAGCCACCGTTTTTCCATTCGTTTTTTATTTTTTATTTTTCTTATTCCAACTTTTTTTTATGGAACAAATTATGAGCGAAAATTGGACGTTTCGCTTTCCAGGTAAAAATAAAATGTGAGATTGAGAGATACGGCGAAATTCACGAAACTGACGTTTCGTTTCGATCAAGGAAAAATTACGACGGTGGACAATTATACTATTGCACTGAGAAAAAATGTTGGTTGAATCAATAAAATTTCAGTTGATTGAACTAACATTTTGTTGAATCAACAAAATTTTAACTTTCGATTAACTTTATTAGTGTACTGTAGATGCGATCGTTTATAACACACATTTAAATAGTTTTGGTAATAAAAACACTGTAAAATTTTATACCAATGCCTCAGAATTTTTTTAAATTGGGTTTTTCTATTTGGTTTTATTTTTTGTTAATTTTTTTTAAAAAGGTTTTTTTTTTGTCTCATGTTTAGTCCAAATTATTATAATAAATTGCAAATCAATTCACTTTCTCTTTACTGTTGTAAATCGCAATAATTAAAGGCTTTTAAAATTAAACAAAATTTCAACAATAAATGTTAAAAAATGAAAATAAAGGGATCAAATTATTTAGGCCAATTAACGTATAATAATTCCTTCCGTGGGTCGATAATTGGGCAAATAATTGATGAACTATCGCTTATACAATTTATTAACAATCGAAATATGTCAACGAAAAACGGACTGTAATCATGCATCGGAAAAGTATATATGAAACGATCGAAGAAATTATTTAAAGCGTATCGACGACACGAATAGTAATATAGTATGTTCGAGCTTGATATATGAATATATTTTCGTATAACTTAAATTTATTATGTGAGGGTGGTCGGGGTCGGGAGCGCGCACCGGGCAAGTCTGAAAATCATCGGAACGAGAAGGGCAGCGGCTTTGTGAAAATTCAGCGATGTGTTCTGTGATTTCAAAACGGGGGGAAAATGTGGCGGATTCACACGTACGAGAGTTTGGCACAAGCTCGTCAGAGAATTTCTCGTTTTGCCGTTCTTCCTCTATCCCTCCCCCCGTGCCACCCCCATTCTTCCGGCTCCGACGCTTTCTCTCATCTTTCCATCTGCGAGAATAATTCGACCCAATTCGATAATATTCTCCGAGGGAGAGAAATTTCCAAGCGCCGTTCTGGCACGTCCGGACACCGATGCTACCTCCGACGTACGTACGCTTCTCGTTAAATGTATATATACGTGTATATATATGCGTTCATCGACACAGACGTGCACCCCTTCACGATTATGAGACACCTCCGAGATTTCCCTCAAATATACCTCTTTAAATGGTCATTAGCGTGATTACGTGTGTTAAATCCGGATATTCGTCGAATCGAGATCGAGCGGGGGGATGAGACACCGCCCTATATATGGGCGGCGACGCCGAAGGATTCGTCCCGAGGCTCGGGAATTTCGCAATCAAGAATCCAATTTCTGCGATAAAGCAAACCATTCGAAAATAATCCGAGTTTCTTGTACCAGCCCGTACTGGTTACATTTTACGCCGGAAATAAAAATTTATTGACAGGATTTTATATTTTCGAGCGATTTTTACTGCGGCGAGGAATCGTGATTTTCGAGCGTTTCTAGCAATATTGGAAGGGACGCAGGCGGAATCGGGGCTAACATTTTTCGTTTTTTATTCCTGCCATGGTCGGCTCATACGTGGCAAAGCTCAGCAAGGATATAAATGCTGCGTGAGAGAAAGCAGCTCCGGCGAAATCCGTGACTGGTTGCCCGGACCTGGGACAATGTTAAAACGCTCGGAAGCTTTCTTGGCTGTGATCAAGCTGCGAGAGAGCTGACAGCAGCGCCACCGCGGCTACGCTCTGTTACGACGCAATAAACCTCCATCCGGGAATCATGCCAGACACCTTCGAGATTAACCTCTCCCCTTTCCCCTTCCCCCTTTTCTTTCTCCTTCCCTCTCGCGCGACGACGCAAATATATAAATATAAAGGTCGGCCGAAGGGTTCTCGACCCGCTCGTCTGCCCACGACCCTCGCTATAATTCCTCTCGCCACCCTTACCCTCCTCACTGTTACAAGCCTTGTCCGAAGCTTTTGGCCGTTCGAGCACGTACAAGATCATCATCTCGCCCAACCCCCTCCCAGGTAGAGCTCGCCGCATCCCCACCCTCCCTTTTATTCTTTTTTACGACGCCGATGAGAAGATTTTCCGATTTCTTGGCTCGAAAATCCTTCCACCCTTCCCGAAAATGGACCAGGTCGTTCCAGAATTTTTTTTTATTAAAGAAAAAACATATTTGCAGGTTTCAAATCACAGAACGAAAATATTTGATAAAACTTGATCCATTTTTTTCAGACTTTAAAAATGGTACATGGAAAAGCAATAGAAAATGAAACGAAACGTTTTATCATATTTCGTTTTTAAAAATGTTTACAGAATATATTTGATTCTTGAGCTCTTGACGAAAAACATGGGAAAGAAAATAAACTTTTGTATCAATTATTAAAATAAATATGTTAATTCGTGAGTGCATTTTATGATTTTTTTTTGTTTCAGCTTTGAAAAAGTGTGATTAATGATCGTTGACGCTTCGACGAGTACAAAATCTCGAGGAATCTTAATTTTTTTTTTGCGTCTGGGGAGTAAAGTCGGGAGTCTTCTTCGCGAAGTACCATCAAATTAAGTCCCAGGAGTAAGAAAAAGAGGAAAGTGAAACGAAGATCGAGTGAGAGAGGCGTCGAGGGGGGTGGGGGGGGGGTCGAGGATTCGAGAAAAGCGGCTCCGCGAGAATTCCAAAAGCGCGAATAAATCGTCTCGCGAGGATTCGTTCAGTAAGCGCGGGTCCTGCCGAGAAAAAGAAAGTCGGGATTCGGATGAGGGGGAGACGCGGGTGGAGCGCGAGCTCTCGCCGAAGTCGTAAATAACTCTTTTAACGAAAAATCTTTGTTGCGATTTATGCCTCGCGAGGATTCCTCTTGCAAAAAGGGTGAGAAATAAAGAAAAGATCAGGTGGATGGTAAATCATTCGTTCAACCGATCTGGCAATTAATAACAATTAGGCTGACGTCCCCGGAGAGCGTGGGAAAAACGATTCGCTCTCTCATTTTCTTATATCCACGCTTTTTTTGCTCCATCGTGAAAAATCCCTTATCAGATACGAGGCAATACGTCTTAATAATCGGTATATAGCTTTTAGCAATCTCGGACAAAAAATTCAAGAAGAGAACAATCACACGTAAAAGAAATAAATAAACGAATAAATAATATATAATTTAAAAATCATCATCAATCACAAAAATAATAAAGAAAATGATCCAAAAAATTGAATATATACATGTTTCGAAGGTTAAATAAATAATGTAAAATTTAGTTGATAAAGAAACTGCGGAGAGAGAAAGAGAGAGAGAGCGATGAATGAAGAATTCCGTTTACAACGTCTCGTCCAGCTGTTCCGTGTCGTCGTTTGGGAAGGATCGGGCGAAAGTCGAGATTAAATCCCGTCCGACGAACAAAAGTGACTAAACGTGTACTCTCTGCTCTCGAGCGAGAATCTCGAGCGGAGAGCGCCAGTTACGGAGCTTCTGTGCTCGGAATACATTCTTAGGTATACGTGAAAGTTTACATACCTTTCTTTATACATGTATATAAGATAAGCTACAGTGCCCATAACGAGTGAGATCAAGGATTCCCTCGTTTGCCGAGTACTTTACTCCGCGTCGAAAGCATAAAAGACCTACTCATACTCGTACTCGGCATCGTGCATTGTCGTCCGCCGTAGCCCGGAGTGCTCGGACTTACACCCTACATTTTCATCTATACAGAAACCCGAAGAATAGCGACGTAAAACCCCGTCGAGTCTATATGCGACGAGTGAGAAAAAAAACTGCCGATTTAGCCATGTCAACGTGAAAACTGACCATTTTTAATTTTCATCCTTCCACACCTCTCCTCAGGCGAACTTCGATAAGGGAATTTTTTCCACGACAACGTACTTTTTGGAAAATACATTTTATCATCTTACGTTCAAGTGACTTTTTTTTAAAGAATTAAACAACATTTTTTATAGTTTCGAAAGATAAATATATTAATCATTGTAATATGTAGAGAAAATTTCAGAAATTTTGAGTGAATGCTCAAGTTAAATTTTAAAAAATTATGAATGAGATAAAACACACTCGTAGTTTTTTCCACATTCTTTTTAAAGAATTAAACGACATTTTTTAAAGTTTCGGAAGAAAAATGTAATTATTGTAATATATGTAGAGAAAATTTCAGAAATTTTGAGTGAATGGTGAGAATATTATATAATTATTTTGAGCATTACGTGACAAATGCTCAAGTTAAATTTAAAAAACAATGAACAAGATAAAACACAAGTAAATTTTTTCACAAGCTGTGTGCGTTAAAAAAATTTGTTTTTCTTTGAAGTACGAACAATTGTCAGTTGTCGATTGCTATCCCGAAGCGCCGATTTAGCAAAAAGTCAGTGCAAAGTCTGACGACCCCTTATTTTTAATTCTCTCCCGTTCCCCGGGAACCCTCCGATAAGGGAATTTTTTCAAATGACCGACGAAAAAATTTGTGATTCTTCTTCGAGCTGCGAGTTTCCCATCGTCTCGCGATTCCTACGAAAAAATGTGACAGCGGCTGGGAGAAAGAGACCTGAAGAAAATAAAGTGCTGAAGCATATATAAGTGCACCGGAAGAGGGTGCTGAGAGGGAAACGAAGAGAGAGAGAGAAAGAGAGAGAAGAGAAGAAATAAAGAAAAAAAGAGAGAAAATGAGAGAGCGAGAGAGAAACTCGTTCGCGCGGAGTCTTTTTCCCTCTTTTCGCACTCCGCTCTCACACTTTTTGCCCGGCCAATGCTATCGTTCCTCGGGAGTTACGGTAACATTTTATAAGAACGTGGTGAAAATTGCGGATGGAGGCGGCGCACGGTCCTCGGAGTAAAAGAGAGCGCGGAGGAAACGGAGCGTGTGTGCGCGCCTGGATATAATATTTTTATCTATATATAATTCCGTATGAGAAGCAGGAAAGGAAATGCACGAGAGAAAGAGAGAGAGCTTTCGGGTATAGGAGTCTGCTTTCGTACAGAGTTCCGCTTATCTCAGCGCGCGGCATAAAGTTCAAGTGCATCGAGGCGGAATAAAGTAATAACTGTAATTGATCTGATAAGTTATCATGCCTCCCGGAGGGCGGTTCCCATATCGAGAAGAGCGAGGCCGCTCTGTTCGCCGATTTATCCACCGGCGCTCAAAAACACACGTACGTCCGATAGATAATGGAGACTTATATTTCGCTCCATTATCGACCGTTCGTTTTTTTTTTGTTTCTCCCTCCCAGACGGGAACTACACACTTCAAATTTCGCCCGATATCGCGCGACACCTCTCTTTCAACCCTCCCGATCCTTGCGGAAATAAAATTTGATCGTCGCGTTTTCACGTCATTCTTTTTTCGTGATTTTTTCAAATGGAAATGTTCTCCCTCGTTCTCTCTCCGGCTTTTTCCCCTACGGATTTTCCATGTGCCGGCTTTTTCGTCGACCCGCTGCGGTTATTATTCCGCAATAACATCAGCCAGCTGTTGTTCCCGCGTACGTAAGGGAGGAGGGGAGAGATTTTTCTCTTCGTTGCCGCGTTAACGCTCCATTTCTTTATCGGCCAATAAACATCGTCTCCACGCGCGTCTACCGAACTCGCTCGCATGTGAATTTTCCTCAGGACGTATATATGTACGTGCACCGGTCACCGTATTATATTCCCCGCTCTTCACTTCTCACCGGACAATATTTCACCTCTATTTCACTTTTTTTCTCCATATTTATAACCCTCATATTTCCATTAGAGCGTTTCAATCTCGATTCTTGCTCACTCGCTTTTTATCTCTCACTTCTTGAGTTTCAAATTTCACTTTGTTACCAAAAAATATTCCGAATTGTTTCATTACTTTTATACATTTATTATTTTATTAAATTCGTAATTAAAATACTTCGATACAGCACCAGAATTCGTGAAATAAAATCATGTGAATAATCATTTAAATGCTTAGATTTGAAATGATTTTTCCATACAATAAAATTCCGAAATTCTAATGATGGACTGTGTAAGCATATTTTAATTATAAATATGTATGATGTTGAATTTAAAATCCGATAAATTTTAATTATATCGAGACCTAATTTTGACAGAATAAAATTTATTTACGTAATTTTAACCCAGGATACAAATTGTTTATTAAATTTCAACAACAGATATAATTAAAAATATTTTCTAAACACTTTAATTTTCAGTAGCTTAATTTTTATGACCCTACAAAAAGAAAAACAGCTTACCGTAATAGTTTTCGTAAAAATGTAAACTACTCATCAACCATTTAATATTTGATAATTTGAATAATTGAATATATTTTCTGACGAAAGAGGTAAACAAGTCATCCAGTTTTATTCTTTCGGGTCATGACGAGTTACGCGCTAACCTCCTTAAATGCATAGCGGGGAAAAAACTTTATAATTGATATGTGCAAAGTTCGGGAATATGAGTAAATAGAGGGGAGAGAGTATCGGGGTAGAAATTTCGTCTGGGTGGCTCGGATCTCGCACATTTTTCCTCCTCGTCTCCAGGCACGAACTTATGAAGAACTTTGCGAAGCGTTTCGTCGCTCCCCTGCGATTTCGTGACATGACGGGACGTATATCAAACGGGAACCCGGCGTGTATTTCGCCACCGGATGTCGCGGGACAAGAGAGAGAAAGAGAAAAAAAGGCGGGATAAAGCGAGAAGAGAGGAAGTCTCTCGCGCGCCTGAAAAACTTGTCTGTCTTCAATAGCCACTCTATAAATAAAATCCCCATGGACGGAGGGAGAGAGATGGGGAGGGCCTGGATGAAAAGATATAACTGAACATCAGCGTTCAAAAAAGAAACACGTGGAGCGTGGAGGAGAAAAATTGAGAAAAATCGTGCCTCGCGCGGCACACACACGATCTCCGTCCAACCGTATCAATAAAGTAATTACTTCTCGGAAAAGTTTCATTAGCCAGTGACCGCGGATCTATATCTTTTCTCTCTCATTTCCTCCGTTTCTTTTTCTCTCTCTTCCTCCATCTCGGTTTTTCTCCCTTTTGGATATACGTATATATATATATATAAGGGCTGAAAAAAGGAAAGGGAAAAACAAAAGACGGAGAGAATGCATCGCACTTCCGGTTCACGTAATTCTTTTCATTCTCGCGCTCGCCTGCACCGAAAAGCATTCTACCCGGCGAAACAATGTGTGCGCATCGTGTCCGGGAGGTACAACGAGACGTCCTCGCTCTTTGCCGACGAAACTTTAGCTTCCGGCATCGAAAATCCTCCGGGGCTCCGGCTGCACCGACACGATTAATCTCGATTCGGCACGCTCTCTCGCCGGCCAAACGAGACGTGAAACAAAAATTTATCCCCACCTGCCGCCCATCCAAATTGTTTTTTATTTTCTTCCATCTTCTCCCTTTTGCCAACTTTTTAACCCGAAAGCGAATTAAAGGGTTTCACGTCTCGCTGAACTCCGTATTTGGTCTATACAAGTAAAATATCACTCTCTCTTACTTTCCCAATTTCGAGACGTACGAGACTAACTCAAAGTTGAATTATTAAACTTTCAGATATTAAGAATGTCCATCAAATATTTAATATTAAAGAAAAAATATTTAAAGAGATATAAATAGTAAAAAAAAAGTAGTACTCATTCAATAATCAAAATTTCATTAACATTGTAAAAAAAAACTCTGCAATGTGCTAAAATATAATTGAAAGGAAATCCCTGAGGGAGGTTTTATTCATAAATTTTATTATTTACGAAAATAAAATCATTTTGATTTTAATTTACCGATTACGAGCAAATATTTCACTATTTATCGTTTATGTCCATAAAAGAAAAATATTTAAAGAAATATAAATAGTAAAAAAAAGTAGTACTCATTCAATAATCAAAATTTCATTAACATTGTAAAAAAAAACTCCGCAATGTGCTAAAATATAATTGAAAGGAGATTCCCGAGGGAGGTTTTATTGATAAATTTTATTACATACGAAAATGAAATCATTTTGATTTTAATTTACCAATTCCGAGCAAAAATATTGCACTATTTATCGTTTACGTCCGCAACGTAAACAAGTTGAAAGACTTTGATGGCGGTTAATTAAAACGAACGTTGATTAAGTAATTGCACGTTCGAGAGACTAATTTTCTCCAAGGTTTTTTAAATACGTCAATTTTGGAGGGAACGGATATGGAGTCTGAACGGGGACGAGACCCGGAAAGTTTCCTCTGCGTTGCCGGACGTAATCGAGGGAATGTGGGCGCCAGCACCGAGGGCCGGCAACGTTTTACCTCGGCCGCAAAGTAATACGTATTGCCCGTGGAAATTACTCGAGCAATGGAGTACATGCACGCGTTCATAGACGTGTCAAATTCTCGGAACCGGATTAACGGAGAGTCGCATTTTCGGGCAGGAATCCAAACGATATCCGCCCTTATGCTCGCAAGAAATCGACGAGGCGCGATCCACGCTACATACGCGAGGGAGGGATGAAATTCTGAGTGCGGGTATAGCGGCGTTCACACTTAGCTGAGTAAGCGCGAGCCACCGGAAGGGCAAACGGTTCAATTTGCACTGGAATTTCTGAGAGAAATTATTCGTCTTCAAATGTCCCCACCCCTCGGGCCTGTACCTTAATCGTTTTGCCCCCTCCCCGGTCTCATTCCGTCGGCACACAGACGCGCTAACCCTATGCCCGAGATTATATAAAAGGATGGAAACGCAGATGCAAATTGCTTGGAATCAATTAATTCCCGAAATTATAATAAATCGCGGATTATGCAGATATTCGACGATTTTACGAAATCGTGATATTTATACCGACACTCCGGTAATTGGGAAGAATGCCCGACGCTACGAAATTAAACCCGGAGATCGTTCGATACTAATTTCTCGACTCTCTGGAATAAGAAAAAAAAAATTTATTCGATCATGCGCTTTTTCCGAGTGAGAAAAAAGAACTTTGGAACACGTTTTAATATATTTTTTTTATTTGATTCGAGTCAGCGATAAAACTATTTGGAAGATGAAAAAATGAGAGGAAGAATGAAAAGCTCGCAAACTCTCTCCGAGGGGATGAGAATAAAATAAAAAAAACATTTGAGTTACGTACGCCGGGGGTGGAAAAGCTGTTTGAATATTCAAGCAATATCTTTCATATCAAAGCATTTGGCGGATAAGCCACTGAAGCTTTGGGTTTTTTATATTTAAAGTTTCGTCGATATTTCCTCGTCTATCCATTAGTGAGTAGTTTCACCACGGCTTTGCCGTTTCCCGGAAAGTCTGATTAATACATAGACGATCGAGGCTCCGAGCCTTCGTGCGCCCGAGAGAGACCCCGAGCGTACTTCATAGTAGCATCAAGACGAGGAATAATAAACTTCGCGGAAGCGCCGCGGCGAAGGGTACAAGCGATGCAGAAAATCAAATACCCAAGTTTCTCGGCTGTTACTGTTGGATCGCGCCAGTTCTCCTTCCAGATACGCCCTTCCGTGCATACACGAGCTTCCTGATTCGATTATTCGGAGACAGGCGTATATACCTTCGCTCTCATCAAAAATTAATGCTACGTGTATCAAAATTAAGCCACTAATTTAATCATTTTCAACAATTTTTGTCAACTTTATTATTTCATAAAATAAACACGTATTCCAAGACTTTAGGATTAATTAAGTGCATAAAAAAGTGACTGGAAAAACGAGAAGAGTTTTTTAACTTTTCAAACTAATATAAGTGTATCAACAAATTTTTTTCAACAGTAGATTTTTATAAAATTTGCTAAAAGCAAATATTGTGTATATTCCGAAAATGTGGGATTAGTTCAGTGTACAATGAAACGTAGGTGAATAACGAGAAGCGTTTTCTAAAGTGTGAGCAAGGTTAAGTGAAAAAATGAGGAAGTTCATGTTCGATGAGCAGAGTCCAAGGTTTACCGACTCGAACTTTGAGCTTTTGCGGGTCGGCTACGTTCGGTTTAAAGCGTTCAACATTACTCACCGTTGAGTAGGTGATTAGAGTACAAGGGAGCTTTGTGAGCTATATGTAGGAGAAACCGGCCAGTGGAGGGTTCGTGTCTTACCACTACGGGTCTTTACTACTTTGAGCTCCGCCGATACTCGCTGAGGAGCTACGGCCCCGCTCTCCTCATCGCCCTTGCGCTGCAACGCCTTTTCCCTTCTCCCTAGCGTCTCCGACAGGCTTCTGCTCCTCAGGGGCACTAATCTTGCCAAACAGAAGAGAATCCTTTTAAAAGGGAAAAGCTTATTCTCCCCGTATGAGGCGGACCAACGAGAAACTGTTGCGGTTTCGAGATCTCTGACTCCTTTCCTAAATTTAACTCTTTTGTGGTTTAACTATTCGAGTTTTATCATCACCGCACTTATATTTCATTATTTCACCAATATTTATAAAGCAAACTCTTCCAAAAAGTTATTTTTATTCACAAAGTCACGAAATTAATCCTCAAGTTAAATATACGATTTTTTGAGAAAAAAAAAAGAAAAAACACGACAAAGTTTGATAACAATTTTTCGTCGACTTTTGGGATAACACGGTCCATGTTTCGTAAACAGTTGAAATGTTGGCGAAGGATGCGAACTATAACCGCACACGTATGCATAGCTTTCGTATAAATCCCGGCGATAGTGCGTGATAGGCGAACGTGTAGCGGAATTAATGCAAGTTTATCTTGAACGAGAGAGAGAGAGAGGAAGAGGAGGAGGAGGAGGTTAGCACGGATTCGGTGATTACGAGCTTGCAGCCCCGAAATACAGATATGCCGAAGGTTTTGCAGGGAGGGACGGACGCGAAGCCGAAGAGAGAAAGAGAGAGGGAGAGAGAGAGAAGAGCGACTCTCAGATTAGAGATCGCTGATGTATTTAATGACATTATTAGGGTCGTTTGTAGAAAGTGGTCCATTTCCGGGACTATCCCGCGGCGGCTATAAATTTCGCGTCCATAATGGAGGCTAACCAAAGTCGGTACACGCCTTGGAAGGAAAGTGTACGGGACACGGAGTGTGTTTGCGGAAACAAGGACGAGACTCAGCACGGCCATGAGGAAGAGCTCTGACCTCTGTCCGTGTCGAACGACGTGGTTTCTCGCTTTGCCTTGATACGGGCCGCGCGCGCGCGCGCTCCTTGTTTGTCCAACAAACTCTTTAACCCCTTCGGCTCTTCCACTTATTTTTCTGCACACAGATCCGACACGCGATGACGTACCCTCAGAGACGCTCGCGAGTTCTTTCCACTCGATTTTTTTTTCCACCGGTGTGCATTTCGCGCTCAATTCTCTTTCCGCCCGTAAATTTCTCACTCGATTTTTTCCGCGGGTGAATTTCTCACTCGCTCTCTCCACGCGAACATTCATCACGCACGTTTCCTTCTCGCGCGCTTCTCCCGCCGCTGTCGTAAATGTAAAAAATGGACGATAAAAAATAAAAAGAGTGAAACGGAATAAAAATATCGTTGCTCCAGACGGAAAGTTCCATGGATTTAAATTGAGAGACAAAGCATCAGGTATAAGGCGAGGAGAGAGGAATAAGGAGGAAGGATATTCCTGCGGGAGCACGTGCCGGTTAAATCAAAACTTTTGGCGAATCTCTCGCACCCCGGGATCTCCGGTGTCCTGCAAGAGTAGGCGATGGCGGGCGCCCCCGTACCATTTCTACGCTCGCGGAAACTTGCACGGAGCATTCGAATCGGTCTGAGCGCCAGTTTCCTATGAATTTCTCGATGTCCCTCGAGAGATTCGCCGACGCGGGGGGGGGGGGGGTGAAACGGACGACGACGGATGCTTTCGGGGCTGCAGTTGAGAAGAGACGGCAAAACCCGATAGTTTTCAAGCTATAACGAAAATGTAAGAGAATATGCTCCATCCGAGGATACAGATTGAGCAAAACTACGTGAAAAGAGCGAGATGCACGAAACTTTTGTATATACGTACATTCGGCGACCCAACTCGGCAATCCCCAGCTGTCAGCGGTTACTTCGAGTTTAAATGTAACCCGGTCTTCGTTTATCGAATCCTCCCCGCCACTATCGGTCTTTCTCCCTTCATTTCATCGTTAAAATCATCGTTTTTTTGCAAACAATTCAACGAGATGAATTTTATTTCTGCACATAAAAATTTTTATTGATCCACGACTATTCGTCGTGAGTTTATATTTAAAGAAATTTTATCAAAGATTTTCAGAGGAAAATATTGTGAACGAAAATCCTCCTTTCTCTTACAGTAAATGAATATTTACTGAGAGTGTTGAAGGGATTTTAAAATGATTATTTCAAGATGTAAGCGAAAAAAATCTCTTTGTCTTTCATTTTTTTCTACGTTACTTAATTTTTTTCTTCCACTAATATTTACTGAAAGGATTTCTGTAAGATTTTTCAGAGTATGTGTGTTGGAGAATAAAAACGTTAATTCTCTTTCCTTCCGTTTTTCGGGTTTTTCCTCGATCGTTATTGTTATTATTCTTACTTTATTAACAGGTAGTTAAGAAAAGACGAGCGCAAAGGGGAGGAAAAAGGAGGAATGATATTAACCCCTTCTGAGGAGATAAGGATATTCGATACGAAACTTGGGAGAAAGAGAGATAAACTGATATTGCAAGACTGTTCCTCTTCCTCTTTCTTCGCTCTCTCTCCCTCTTTTTTACTCGTCTTCTTTAAGCAGTCATGGCGAGAAAGTTTAGTAATCCGATACTTTGAAGCGTTGCAACGCTGCGCGAGCGCAAGGAGAGATAAAAGTATCAGGAAATCCCCGGCGACCCTTGGGCTTTCTCTCCCTCGCTCCTACCCTCTCGTTACGACACCTGTACGAGCGTTTCTTCCATCGAGAATGGCCCAGAAAAAGCTCAATTCGTACGAAGCACAATTTTTAATATTATTACGCTCCGTAACAATTCAAATATATATTTTTACAAAATAAATTCATGAAATATTACCTAATTAAAGAAATTCTTGCATGACTTTAATTACTACAAATTTAGAGACTTTTGAAATAATTACTATAACTAAAAATAATTTTTTTTTAAATGTCTAAGTAATGTATTATTCATTGAAAAGTATTTATATATAAATATTTATATAATATTGCTCATTCAATCATGGCTAGAATGTAAAAATATTCATATTTTCTGAATGAGATTTGATACTGTTGAAAATAATATTTTTCGGAAAAGGGAATCATTTAGAAAAGGTTTTGCGTTCATACGTTTTTCCCTATTTTTTCAATGTAGTTTTATGATTTTTTTACCTCGGCCTTCCTCAATCGTCTCTTTCGCCTACCTAGCACTATTAGTAAATAATTTATGACCAGAACACTTCGAAGAGACGAAACCTTTCGTCTTCAGCTCATACCGACACCCAACCAAAATTTGTAAATTGTTAATTATTGTTAAAAATAAAAATATTGTTAAAATACGTATTATTTTGTATCAAACATCCAACAGAAACGATATAAAAAATTTTAAACACTAAACTACTCACCATTCGTATCGTTGAAAATAACTGGAACAAACACTCAATAGAACTTGTCGAATTTCTATACGAAATGTTTTTCGGTAACGAACTACCTAGCGAGACCCGACACGTCTTACCCCGACACTTTATACCGGTCTACTAATTTCAAATTGAGTCTGAAATCCGAGTAATTAAGACCGTGTTCGGTTTTTCCCTCGACCAATAATCACCATGGATAAATAATAGTCGAGATATTCTCGGAAATTTGGAATTTTTTTCCTTTCGACGAACTTTCACTCTCTTTTTTTTTAATGTTTACGATCCTCGAACTATCCACGTCCGAGACTCGTTCATTAAATATTTGAAGCGTTGAGACAAATGTTAAGTTAAAATGGACAATATTAATAAATTTTATATTGATATAAAAAGTAGAAAATTTAGTTGCAAGTTTTTCTCACATTATTACACGTACAAGTTAAGTTATAATAAAAGAGAGCTGAGAAAATTTGGCGTGTTCGAAGTCGTCCGATTTTCCGAGAATCGTAAATAGATAAATTTTTGAAAATTTTTGCAAGACGGTACGAATGATTTTAGAATCAAATCAACTTTATCGCGTGTGGTTTTTTTTCTCGAAAAATGCAAAATAGCTCTTTAAAAATACAATAATCTACTTGACAGTTATTTCTGACATATTTTTATATTTGTAAGAAAGAGAATATTGGACTATATTTGAAAATTCGTGACGGATATATATATTTTTTTTCAATCATCATTGACGGAAGTCGAAGTCGACGCGCGATTTGCTCGTGTGAGCACGAATCTCTCGATGGAAACTGCTACGCTTTTTCCTTTGCTGCCGACTTCTCCTTTATGCACACTTTTATTATACCTTCAAAGTATTTCCGTCTACCTGCCGTTTTAAGCATTTTCGAAGAAACATAAAAATGGAAGATCGAACGTCAATCGATACTCGTTCATGGGTCTTTGATTCGACCTCCCCCCTTTTTTATTTTTATTTTTGATCTTCCGCTTTTCTCTCCCAGAGCTTTGTATCCTTGATTTTCCGATAACCGTTGACAATTACCATGAGTGTTTGGTCCTTGGAATATTTTTTCCCATAAGCTGCATGCGCACGTGCAATTTGCATTGGATGCATATCGTCGTTACTCTTGAGAATTGCAGCGGAACTCTGTACATAAATATTTTTATACGAACGTGAAAAAAAAAAATGCGGACGGAAATACCGGAGCGTTGCCGTGGAACACGGAAAGGCCAAATATCTCGTCGAATATTGTAGAAATAAAAACTCGACGTCACCGGAGATTTTGTTTACAAACGGTTGGGGATGGAAAACAAAAGGGCGATGGGAAGGAAGAGGGAAAGAAAGGGGGAGAAAAAAACGCGAACGAAGCGTTCCGAAGCTCATTCATCGCAACGCCACTCCTGGGAATTCTCGATAGAGTGTAACTACTCTGGGCATTTTTTTCCCCTCTTTTTAGACTTTTTTTTATTACACCGGAGCCCGATTCGCGGCGTGACCTCGTTTCGAAAATCCGTGGAGGAAAGAGACACCCCTCGACGATATTCTTCGCATTCCTGTCTTTTTTTTCCTCGTTCTCCGCAGGCGAAACAACGGGGCTGTTAGTTAGCCGGGCGGTGTCGCGCCCGGAGAGAATGTACACGCTAATACAAACAAATTTTTGTTCCCCGACGAGAAAATATTCGACGAAAATTTTCCCGGGGCGTCACTTCAATCCTAATAAGTCTGAAAATGAGATTCCGACGAATGGATTTTTTTCCTCATCCGGCCCACTGACAGCGATATCTCGGTAATGCCGTCCCGGTAATCTTATGGGCATACATTACGTTTTTGTCCCAAGGCAACGAAAAAAGAAATGCGGGGACGAGGAGAAAGAAAAAAAAAACGAAAGAAAAAAACTGCCGGAAGCTCGTTTCTGGTTCATCGACGAGAGTAACGAGGATATACAAAATTCGTGGCCGTAGCCACACATGCTACCAAGAGAGGATGAATAATGCATAGTTACGGCGAATCTTCGCTATCTGTATTTTCTCAGCGTCCTCGAGTTTTTCCCTCAATAACGGGCGCCGGGCGGTGTATCGATAAATGAAAATATATGTAGACGCAGAAGCGGAAGAAAAAACGATAACTAATGACGGGGAGGCTCCGAGAGCTATTTTTCCGTTCCGCGTCGCTTCGCGCTTCTAAAAAACGACCCCTTTGAAGTTTCACAGGGATATAATGCACGATCCTGCGGACGTCTACGATAAGACGAGTGCCCCTCGACGTATATATTCACGAGCACGATGCCGACTTGATAACTGGGATAACAAGGCCACTGATACAAAAATGGAGTCCTGAGACGACCGGGATGTCGTTGAATCGATAAAGGATAAGATATGATACACACACGCGCCTGCTTTCATCCACCAGATTCTCACTTATACGAGAGAGAATCTCGAAAGGATCGAGGAGGGAGCAGTCTACCAAACGAGATGTTATCCCAGGCTCTTTCCTTCTTCAGCCAAGCTTGACGCTCGTCTCGTCTCTTCCCCGTGTATATTCCCATATCATTTCGTCTCATCGTCTCTCCCACCCACTTTTTTTTCCCGGCGATGAAAATCTCACGTTCATAACTCGATATTTCTACGCCCGTGTCGAAAATCAACATTTTTTCGGAGAAATCATTTTGTCATTTTGATGAAAAACGTGCTGGATTTTCTTCATTTTTTTTTCAAGCTATCGCTTCTCGTCGATGAAGGGCAAAGAAAGGGTGAAACGAAGAGAACGGTTATTTTATTTTTCGCGTCGAGACAAGGCAGACGGAGACAACGGGGCAATTTTCTTCTCCAACGCAAAAGTCTGCCTTTTTTTCTCTCTCTCTCTCACTTTTTTTCTTTCTCTTTTATTTTCCATGGTTCGAGAACATAATGACCACTCTCGCTGGCAACCCGAGCGATCGTTTGCCCGGTAGTCCCAGCTGCGCTATAAACGTCTATCCGCCAGCCGCGTTAATCATCCCGCGCACGGGGAAGCGCTCAACTTTGTAAAGTCGGCGATTTTCATGCGCCGGAAATGATTACCGTTGAAGCACATCCGCACCGAAAAACACACTCTTTATCCATCGATCCTCGAAATCAGGCATCGAAAAAAAAAGAACGGCACAATACAAGAAAAAAAATGATCCTCGGTGAAGAGCGTCGAAAAAAAATGATAGAGGGATGAGCAACGCCGAGCGACTTAAGCCAGCCGCGAGTGCACGTAAAAAACCGTCAAACCCATAATCTCGCGAGATTGCGAGTAGAAAAAAGGCAAGAGGCAGTTTAATCCGACATAAATCTTGGGAGTAAAAGCTGTTTCGATTAATGACTCAGCGAGCGATATAAGAATATCTCTCGGTGGTACATTATGCCGGGGGAATAACTCGGGGCGTCTGTGTGGGAATAAAGAAAAGGGGTGGTCGCGGCGAGGAGGGGTGCAAGAACGGGGCGAAACCCTTTTCTCTACAAGTTGGTTCCCACGCCCACGCGAGCCGATTCCCCGAAGGAGTTTCCCGGAGCTCTCATCCTCGTCGTCTTCTCGGGGCCGAGGGGGTGGGGGTGGTGGTAAGGCGAGCCGACGCCACCACCACACACCACGGGGAACCACAACGGCGTACTAAGCCGCACATCCCTGAAGGAGTTGCCCGCAAGCCCGGAGGAGAGAGTCTGGTGACGAGGGTGCATTCGCACATTGCATTCACGAACACTTCCCCGTTGGCACACGGACGCGGTTAATGGAAGAGCTTCCCAGCGGCGCGCTTCTCAGGCTTCGCAAAAGCGCATCGACCGGTTAAAATCCTCCCCGCTCGCCGATTTAACATCCAGACTGCATTTTTGCTCGGAGAATATAAGGGAAGAACTTTATACCGAAGTTAAGAAATGGCGGGGCTAATGAGCTTTTAAATTATTCCCCGATACCCGGGGGGGCGAGAAGGGGGAGAGAACTCCCGATTGCATACCTACACCCCCGCCGTTTATTCCGGAGATACGAGCGATTCGCCGTGATCTATAAAGCCTGAAAAGCTAAACTCGAAAGACTGCTGGCCCGGGGATAGATAAGGCGCAAGACGAACGGCCGGATACGTGAATGGAAAATCGTACTCGGATGCCCATCAGGGCGAGTATAGATCGAATTACACGATGAAAGGGAATAGATGCGATTCCGAGGTCTCTCGCTCTCTCAATGCGCGCCGGATAGCTTCTTCTCGATTCTATATACCGAGCAATAAACCGAATTTTCTCAAGTTTCCTTAATCCGCAGGCATCGACGCGAGAATTTACAGCTCCTATTTCACCCTGGCACCCTCAAACGTCCCCGTAATGAAGAAACATAGCGCGAATTTTCGAGGGCTACATTTTTGAGATTCTCATTTCACCTGCGATCGAAAATTCACGAGATTTCCGCGATTGATCCCCGATATTGGAATACTTGGACGAGATTTTTTCCTCCCTCGCCCTTCGCTCGGGACACCCTCGAACGTTTTCATTTTCTCGCGAGCAGCCGGATGAGGAACAGTCCTGATGGAAGTCGTCCGGTCTCCGAGCTTGTTCTCCTTTCTTATTTCTCTTTTTTTTTTCTTTACTTCGCTTCCGAAGATGCTCGAGGGTTAATCCTTCGGTCGAGAGGACTCAAAAGGTCAGCCTGGAGGGGCCGAGTCCGAAGGAAGCGTCCGGATGGAACTCGTAGGATTTTCGTAATCCTCCCAAGCTCCGGACGGACTTGATCCGGACACCTACCTCGGAGCTTCTCCAAGTCGCTGGCAACGCCGTTCTCTCTCCGATACCAAAACCCGTCAGCCTTCAGGCGAGAATTTCCTCTCTCTCTCTCTCTCTCTCTCCCTCCCTCCCCCTTTGTGTGTTTTCGGATCTCGAATCTCCGGGACTCCTTTTCGCCCCTCCTTAGAATCCGCGCTGGGTTAAACGGGACTGGGAGCGATCGCTCCGGAATTCGGAGTGAACGCTTTCGTAATACCTTATCGTGGAAAAGTCCACGGGATCCCGGATGGAACGAGAACTAGCACTGGAATCGATGCTCAGGCTCCTCATTTGCGGTTATTTCCTCTTACAATAAGAGCACGAGAGATCCACTGTACCAAAAATAAGGCGAGGAATTCGTTCAAAAATAAGTAACTACTCTTCTTCCTTTTTCCTCTTTTCCCTCGATAGGAAAACTCTCAATTCAATTATACAGTCGTCCCATTACTATTTTTACGATAAAATGTTACGTATACAATCTATAGAGGAAAAGTAATTGAAAGATTTCGTGGGAAACATTCACGATGAGAAGTAAATTTAAGATGCTCAGGTTTTTCATTTGTACATTTTTTTATTAAGAGTAGAAAATAAAACTATATTTTACCTCTTGTATTTTTTATTATTTGTACAAAATCGCAAGTGTACAAATACGTTTTTGTACACCTTTTGTACAAAAAAAAGAAACTAAAAAAACTGTACAAAAATGAGTTAAAAAAAAATAGGAAAAAAGCTCGTATTTTCTTTTTCCTCTCAATGGGAAAACTTTCGATTCAATTAAACAGTTAAGAGATTACGATTTTCTCGCAAAAGTGGACAGCCGGAAGGGAGATAAAAAGATAGAAACGTGAGACCGATCGCGAGTTACCGCTGCGAGGCTTTCCTCTCGTGTTTCGCTCACACGTAAACACATCAAAGAAAAAGTCCGGAACAAAGAAACGGCGAGGAAGAAAGGAGACACTCGAGACGTCGGAAAAATCAGGACTTAGCGTTGGAGGAGAAATCGTCTTGAATTTCTCAGAGAGAATATAGTATGAGACGAGAAAAAAATAATAATATCGTCGTCACTTAGGTGTACGTATGCGCCCCGACGGAATAAGCATATTTATGCGCATAAGAGCGCAGTATACGCGAAAAAGTGTTCTTAACCCGATATAAGACTTTTTCCCCCGTCCAGAAGCTCCGCGGAAGAACAAACGAGAGAAACGAGTATATGGAATCGCAAAACGCGAGAGTCCCGCGAGACTTTTGGTGCGAGAAGGCGAGCGCTCGCGTCTGAAAAAGAATGGATTCCCATTGAATATGAATATATACGCGCGCGTATATTTCTCATTTTTTTCACCTTTTCCCTCCCTCTCTTTCTTTTCCAATGTCTCGAATAAAGAGCTCGCGCTGTGTGTACCGAGCGCGGACTTAACACCGTTTTGGCGTCGGGCCAGATCGACGATGTACGTACACCGTCGGAATACGAGGAAACGGGGGAGAGAATAAGCAAAGTTTTAAAAAAAGAAGAAGATGGAGGGCGGGGGGAGCGAGACGTAAATCCCCGGCTGCTTAAGCTGTAAGAACGGCGGAAAAATACTGGCTTTTTCTACTGCGGGGAGCGCGAGAGAGATAAAAGGGAGAGCGAGAGCTCGGAAAAATCATCCGAGGCGAAGCTCCGGAGCGAGAGCGAAGAGTTTAAGAGACACTCGAATATGCGCACACGCTAAGAATCGGTTGGGTATGAGGGCGGTAAAGGATTCAGAAGGAGCGGGATATACCCCGGCGCGCGCTTACATATCTCTATTCGTGAATATTGGAATAACTCGGATGCCGGTTTTCCCGGTTCGAGGGGGGAGACGAGTCTAGCCCCGAGGTATATCATCCTCGATTCTTCTCCATCCCTGCGATTCGTCGCTCTCCGGCAAGTCTACCGGGGATCTACCTAGCCGTGTAGAAATAAGTGAGACCGCGGGGGATGAACGGGGACTCGCGATTGCCAGGAACAAGACATTCCTCGCGGTCTCTCAACCACCTCGCCAAATCCCATATCCTTCCGTGGTCGAGAGCGATCCCTTCGCAAGACTACGTCGCTCCCTGCGAGCCCTCTTCTTCCTTCCTGAATCTCTGAGGTTGGAAATGAGCGAGCGAGAGATAAAGAACACCCGGAGAATGCCAGAAACACGAGCAGATGCAGGCGAAAAAAATGTATATTCGCTGTGAAAAAAAAAACATATTTCGCGAAACGCCCTATCTGGTTTCCACCCCTATGAGAAAGTTTGGGATTCTTCGTCGAAGCTCGGTTCGTCCCTCATCGGACCACAAAACATGCCTCGATGCTTCGGACGTGGCAACAAATTCCGCACAATGCTTAACATTTTTGACGTTCAATGTAGCTTAGCTTTCAACACCGCAACAGAAAACCGACATTGTATCGAGGCATCGAGTTGTATTTATTCACGGTAATTTCAAGCGCATTTTTTTATACAGTTATATGTGTATGTTAGTTTCTTTTAGTATCACTTTTTATAGACATCAATAAAAAGTTTGCAGGTTAAAGAATCTATGTTATAAAAAATTTACGGTAGAATGTAAAAAAAAATGATTCAAAATTGTCACTGATTGTTGGATTTTTATTACGAATCTGTGTAATTCACGTCTAAATTTTGTTTTAACCTTCAAGCAGCTGTAACTTTTAAAATAATCAAGATGTCAACTGGATTCTTAAAACAATTGGCTTCATTTTGCGAAAATTTTTAACAATAAACAATACTAAAGTTGAAATAGTCGAGAGAAAAGAAATTTTGTCAAGAGTCTGAAAGACTCCAAAAGGGGGTGAAAAAAATATTGACTTTCTCAAAATTGATCGTACCGTTTTGGATCAACTGAAAGCTGTCTCAAATTCGTAAAATGAATAACTTTGGTTGTTTCAACTTGAAAAAATATTCTTTCCGAGCTTTTGTTTCGGACGAATCACTCGATGGTTATTGCAGAACCGAGGAAATGGATACGCAGGCAATCCGACATTCCGTAACAGTGTCTCGTGGTCACAGCGTCCGACCGCAATCGATTCGATCTCCTGATTAACCGTAGGCGAGGTTCGAAGGAAGCCGCGGGGATTCCCATTCGATGGCGAATGGCGGTCGACGAGGGTGTATATCGAAAGCTCGGATCTCAATGCTTGCAGTTCTCACGCGCGTACCATCCTCGACGATAGTTGTGTCTCCTTGCGGATGCAGCCTTTCCAAAGATCATCGAAGCTTTACGAGCTTTTAGCCTTTCAACGATCCAGCCCCACTGCGAATCCCGTGAGCCGGCAAGGAATAAAATCTCGTCGAATACCTTCGGAATTTCCACGTGGATTTTCATCCGACTCTTACGACCTACGTGACATCCTTACCGTAAAAAATTATCGCGAATCTCTGTAAAATTTAGAAACTACACGTAGAGAATTCTCTCCTTAGAATAATCCTGAAGACAAGGGATAATCGTGAAACGTAATGACAGTCCATGAGGTCTAGACTATTCTAGCTTCGGAAAAACTTTCTGCCTTTTGACAAAAAAATGTTCATTTTTGTTGTCTCGAAACGATTTCAAAATTTAGCTCGATTTGTTTCAAATACCAAAAATATTTCATATTATTAAAATTATTTTGATTATGTCAATTCTCAAGAGACTTTGTCTTGAGTTAAAGCTCAAAAGCTCTTTTTAAAAATATTTAATATTTAGTAAAAATTTCAAAGTATTAAAAATATTTTGCTTTCGTATGTTTAAAAGAATTTGACTTTAGTTAAAGTTCGAAAGAATGAAAAATTTGGGGATAATTTAAGTCTTGCCAGTTTGAAGGGCACTATACAGCGATAATTTGTGGAGCAGATTGGACGAGCTATCGAAGTAACGAGAGACTTTGCGGGTAAATGGGTGTAGTTGGCGACTCGGGACACGTAGATGTCTGTCGGGCGGGTTTAGTGACAGGAAGGGAAAGCCGGCCGTGTACGCACACGAGTACGTGTGTAAACGTCTTCCGGAGCTTTTGAGGGAAACACGCGCGTCGCGGGGAACGTTTCCATCTGGAAAATGGGTCAAAGGGCGGAAGAGGCACACGGGAGAAGTTGTAACAACGAGGCGGAATTTCGAGGAGTAAAAGGGATGGCGGGGGGGTTGGGATCGAAGCGAAGGACGATCGAGAGGAGCGAAAACGTCCCTGATCTCGGGCCTGGAGGGTTGAGGGCGGTTTCGGCTGCTAAGTAGCATTTAATTGAACGCTCCATTCGAGTTCGTTAGCGTCGAGCGCAATTATAGCCTCGCGGATATATAGATTACCCCGGTGTGTGCCCTCGTCTATCTATTAGTAAGAGTTTGATTATAATTACGGACGGAATCGTGCATGGGGGTGGAACGCTCGAGGAGCGACCTCCCTGTAAAAGAGGTAACGCGATATTAGCGCGAAAACTCACCCTCGCTCCCTCTCTCCTTTTCTCATCTGCTCCCTTTCGCTCAGCCCTCTCTCGCTGCGTGAACGTTTACTCCGATAATCCTCTGATGAGACGAGGGTGAATCACGTGGGAATCGGAGGGTGCTGTAAATACACGCATTTACCCGGAAACACGACTAGTCGAATACCCCGGAAAACTTATGAAAGCTCCATCAAACTTCCAAAGAGAACATTTGTGACGACTCGTTTTTAATTTTTGGTATCAACGGTCTGAGCAAGTCGAAGAGTGTCTTTTTCTACTTTGACGATTCTCGAGGCATTTTTCTTCGTTTTTTATGCGATCGGCTCTATCGTTTCTTCGCTTGAATAAATTTTGATAAGAGGGCTCGCGAAATGAGCGGAGAGAAGGAGAACGATTCGCGTGCGGTCGAAAGAATCAATCGATTCCTTTTTTTTCTCTCTTCCTCTCTTGGTATATTGTTTTGTTTTCCGAGCCACGAAATTCGTCGGGCAATGACACGGGGCATGGACTAATATTTTTTTCCCCCTCGGCGGACGGTCTTTCAATACCTCGCATGACGTTGGTGAAGTGAAATAGCGAAATGGAGAAAGCGCGACAGCCAAACAAACGATCGAGCTTTTGGTATATCGACACGAACTGGGATTTATCGCTCATTGTTTCTCATACGATACCGCCCGGCCTCGCCACCGCTATTTTTGCTTTTCTACACACATGTGCACAAAACATAATACCCGCTCTGTGCCCGAGTACACGCGATTCTCGTTGTTCCTGGCAGGATAGCGAATGATTGTTTTGTGTATTTCGAGGCCTACGATATATACACATAACGGTGAACCGAGAAAAAAAATTGAGCTCCAGACGAGCGAACAAAAGTCTACTGCGGACTGACGAAAAATTTTCATTACGAGCATCATTAATCACGAATGAAAATATTTCGACCTTCGGCATGGAAAATTATTATAATTATGATTCAGACAACATATTCTACCTGCGTACTCGTTTTGTGCCCATTTATTGCACCGATGAATAGATAATTTTTTTTAAATTATTTACAAATTTTCTATACTACAATGCTTTTATGGTATGAACGAAATTAAACCCTAATTACATATTGTGTTTGCATTTAATATAGTAATATTCGTAGAAAATTAATAATTAAAAAACGTGAAATTTTTTTTATTTTTATAAATAATGTATGTCTATTTTACGTAGTTTTACCATATAAAAGTAAAGATATTAATTGTTGAAAGTCGTTGTTTTTTTTTAATGAAAAAGATATTTTAAAGAATCAATATCATGATTACGATAAAATATTAACAACACTTACTTTTGACTATATTTTTTTATATATGTCGATCCTGAACACATTATTTTATCATTTTTTTATCAGTGCTAGTCTCATATTACGAAGGTCTCCCGGGAAAATTCATGAAAATATCTTTATTTTCGTCGTTTTGAGGGGACGATTCGACGAATAGGGAAAAGCTTCGAATTTCGTGGGCACGGACGAGAGTTTCTCGGTGAATGCTTGGCCGCGCGGTGAAAGGATGAGAAAATTCCGGCGGGTGAGAATGGGAATAAGAGCGCGACGGAGAGTCGGATAGCTCGTTTAAATCACGATTTTTCCGGTGGTCCGTCATCCGCAGGAACGCGCGGCATTTCCCGATACGAATTTCTCCATGTGCGCTTTTTCTCGCGAGAGAGCTCGCCCGTGGTGTACTCGCCTAGCAATTCGCGCGTGCCCTGACGATGTTAACAAGGACTCTGCCGGGGATTTTGCGAGGTCTATACTCTCTGCGCCCTGGAACTCCCGGTACACATAAACAAGACGAGAGAGGAGTGTACCGATCGGTGACTGGAGCTTGGGAAATCACGAGACAGCCAGCGATATCGATTTTATTGGGTCAACCGAACCATCCGCGCAGTCAATCTTCTCTCTCCATCTCCCTTTCTCTCGTAGATTTATCGCCTCCGTTTCTGTGTTATACTTTCAAAGCGAAATCGATTAAATAATCGTCCCGTCACTTTTCTTTTTTTTTGCTTTTTGTTTTTTTTAAACGAACCAAAAGTTTTTCATCGATTATTTTATTTCTCCCTTTTTTTTCTGCAAAGTTCACTCGCGGAGAAATTAGAGGCTTTGCCGCGACACGGAGCAGAGAAAGAAATGGAGAAGGAAAATGGGAAGGTACAGCTCCGTCTGAAATAGAGAGAGCGTCCAGGAAAAATGCTCGGAAAAGGCGTCGGTCGGTGGGACGGGGGATCGAGGAAAAAAACAGAGAGAGAGAAAGCCGGGGATTCCGAAGGAACGTCGAGCCTTCGCCCGAACACCGGGCGTGGTATTAACTACATAAATAACAGCCAAGCTGTGACAGAAGGTAGAAACGTGCCCCGGGACCTTTCGTTATTTTGTCCCTCGGTTTTCTCATTCGAACGAAATTGACATAATCTTTGCGTAAAAATTTCAAAATATTTCGCCCTTACGGTTCACCGAATATCTGGACACGAAATGGGGGGGGGGTGGGATCGAGAGTCGAGCTTTTATTGTCGAGTCAATTTGTCGAAGAGCAAAAGGGTCGGAAAAAATATCTCCGATCTAATAATTTCGATCGATGAAGAAAAAACGATCTTTCTAGAAATTTTCGAGACAAAAAGCTCCCGTTTATCTTTTTTCCTCTCGTCGTTGCTTTTTTCCATCCAGTTTCGTTTTTTTACGCTTTTGAGTTGCGAGCGAGGCCGAACGGTTCGCGGAGGAAGGAAAGAGGAACAAGTCGAGCGACAATGTCTGCGAGAAAAGCCTCACCGAAAGCTTTCGAGTCGATAAACCCCCTCGAAGCATTCGAAGGTCGACTCCCCGTACAACAACGAGGGCTTGAGTCAATATTTGAAGAGGATAAAGAAGAGGCTGAGAAGTAGGGAGAGAATGAATGGAAGAGGGAAGAAAATAAAGAAGTCGGCGAAAAAGTTCGAGTGATTGCCGGAGGTTGGGCAAACGACGATTCTGCTGATTAAACTCGAGCCGATTATCATTCGACCTTTTTCTCTGTTTGCCCATGCCCCGACGTAAGGAGTTTCGTTTTGTTTGGAAGCAGGACCCGCCGAACGAGCGAATTCGTTCCCACTTGTAGCTTTTTTCTTTTATTTACGTTTATTCCTCCTCGCTTCTCGAGACACTATTAGCAATAACCGACGTATGATTGGCTTTTTGTGAAATAAAATTTAAAAAAAGAGATAGAGAGACTACATCGCGAAACGCTTGGATTACATTTTGCATCGTAATAAAATCTATATATACGTTATAGATAATCACGATGAAATATTTGTAATTTTCGAGAGAAGGAGCTTATGGGAGAAGGAAAAATGTTACCGAAGAGGTTGTCGAAGGCGGATTTGCCTGCAGGTCGAATCGTTCGGCTTAATTTAACGACGGGAACGTGCCAAGCCCGAGACTCGGAGCTTTTCGCCGTTCGAAAGGGCGCGTCCCTTTCCCCTGCGGTGATTTCCAGTCGGGAAGAATGGGTGTAAACCGTCGAACCCGGAATTCCGTTATCAAAGTTACCCGGGAGGTTCGTCCGCTCGGGAACGATGTGGCATTCGCGAAATGAATTAATATCGGAGCTCTTGGCATCTTTTTTCCTAAAAAAAAAACAGAAATGCGGGAGCAAAAAAAAACAGGATGAGCGCGGAAAGGTTCGAATCTTTCCTGTTAAGCGCTCGAATGCTCGCAATAATTGCAATTACGAACCGAAATGGCGTCTCGTACAGGTTATTCGTTCACTTTTCTCCCTTCATCCCTTATTCTCCTTTTTTGACGAGTCCAGGAAAATCTGGTCGCGTTTCATCTACCATCCAGCGGCATTATCGAATATCTCGCGTCACTTTCGCCCTACGTCCGACTTTTGTCAATCAAAATTTAATTGCTTTTTGTTTTTTCTATTCGCGCTTTTTTCCCTCAATCCCTTATATTTTTCGAACGACGGGTACCCGAGCTCCCGACTTTAACGCGGGATTTCGAATGTTACAGAATCCGATATCAGCATTTACCGATTTTCCATTCTGGATAAAAGCTGCAAGAAGCGTCGCGTAATGGAACGAGAAATTATTAGTGAACCCGAGTGCCCGTAATATTTCATCGTTCAATTTACGACGCGACCAACTTTTATCCTAGCCGTAACGCAACAAAAAGCAATAACGAACGCAGAACGAAAAAATCCCATGATAAAAATCACGAAAAAAAAAGTAAAAGTGGGATTTTGATTCGTCAATTCTCTCCTCGGCGGTCATTCAATTTTATTTTTATTTTTCGTGCGTTCGCTATTTCATCCGTTGCGTATCTCAATTAAAAAATGCACTCATCGGCCATGAGAGCACGTGAAAAAGCATGGAAATCAATCGGGATCGAAGAGAGAGAGAGAGAGAGGCGAAAAAATGTTTCAAAGTGTACATAGTGATTGGGAAAGGGGTTAAAGCTGCGCGGGGCCAAAAGTGGCGGCGAGGAGAGAAGATTTAACGTCGAACGTATAGCCATTTCATCGTGGTGTACGCGGGGATAAAGGCTATAGGGAAGAGCGGTGATAATACGCACGCGTGCGCGCGACTCGCTCAGCGAAGCCAAAATCGTTTCTGCTCTTCGATGGAGAAGGACGTCAAATGAAGAACGACGAGTAGATGGAAATAGTAGAAAAAGAGTGACGATGAGAAAGAGAGAACAAAAGAGAAATGAAAAAATAACAAAAATACTCCTCGGGAGCGATCAAATTTTTTTTTCTTCTCCCCTTTTAGCGAATTTCTATTTCGGGCGGCATATACGGTCGCATATATTTATCCCGATAGAATCGTAGTTTACGGCTGCGAAAGTTTTTTCGGGATCGACAGTAATTGAAGTCCTTTTTCCATTGTGTCCGTCAAATAATAGCCGCTCGATCATCTGACGAGGCTCGTCGTCTCGTCTCATCGTCTCTCTCCCTCTCTCGTCGTCGTGTCGCGGCTCAACGACGTCGGGGATGATGATTGATGGCCAAAGGGCAACATCCCATCCAACGGATATGTAGATACGAAATTCACCGCTCGCTCACATATATCCATCCGCACACGGAATTCGCAATATCGCCGGCGCGACGAAAAATATTTTTGCACTCGCCCGATGAGTGCTATATTTGTATCGGTTTTCAAACTTCAAACTCGCCATTCCCGGGTGTATTCCGTTGCCAGCGAGTTTAGAATATTTTTCCCTGGGAACTGCGGCTACAGAATTTTTAATATAAAACGTGTTGCCTCAAAGTTCACCGTGTTTACGGGGAAAAAGGATCCCGCTATCTGGCCAACGAAAATTCGTATCTGTTATTTCCTTCGATAGTTTTGAAAAGGAAAAAAAAGGAGAACGAAAGCGAACTGCCCCGCATCGAGAGCGAATCGCAGAAATAAATATCTTTCGAAAAATTTCTTCGACGAGCCCGAGAGGAAAACAGAGGAGTGTGTTATATTCGACTCGGCGAATATCGCGGCTAATTTTCCACGACGGAATATAATAATTTGTCAAATTTCCAAGAAGGAGTTTGCCAACGCGGGAAACAAGATAGGCCAACTCCGGCGAAAGTGTCAGGTAAACTGGAGCACGCTGGAGAGGGAGAGATATCGAAGAAAAGAAGCGAGAAAGGGAGACGCAGTGCGGGGGGGGAGGAGGAGGAGGAGAAGGAAAAGCAGGGGATGGAGAAGAGAGACAAGAGCGATGTCCCGAATGAGTGAGTTTGCCTCGGCGTTTGCCGGGCAGAAATTTCTCGGAGGCCGTGGAAGGAGCCCTGAGTGGCGAAACTTTTGCAAACTTATCCGCCGGTGGGATCTTGTTGCTGGGATCTCAATTTCTGGGTTGGCAGAAAGCGGACCGCAGAAAAAGCTTCGTGGAAGTGCAAAGGGTGTGTATAAAGCACAACGCGCTCCGGAGAGAGGGGAGGGAGGGGGGGGGGCGAATGAAACGATGAAGAGATGCCGGATATAGAGACGGAGCTTTTCGAGGGACGAGCGGCGGGGGGAAAGTGGTGAGAAGGCCGGTGTGTACCGCGGCACATGGCCCTCGGCGTTTCACGAATGCCCGACTCCACGAAACCCACCGTCATTCCGGTGGCAGCCTGCCGAGAGAGACGTGGGATTTAGGCATCCAGTCTGCCGAGATCGCCGAAAGCCTCCGGGCTCGGCCCTCTCGCATTCCCCGTACAGTCATATTTCCCATAAAACGTCATCCTCGGTTTTTTTCTCTCCAAATTTTTGGCGAGCAAAATATTTCAGAGATTTTCGTCGACCTGAACTCTTACCGAGAAAAGAATTTTTTCAAAATTTCCTGTGTATACTTCACGAGATAATATTTTTTATCAATTCCTTAAGGAAAATGGAAAAAACAATTTAATATTATCTATTGGACAAATTAATTTTTTGTCGAAAAGTTTTTTTCTTCCTAAAGATTCCTATAGACAGGTATAAGCGAGCTTTCGCATTTTTAATTAGATGGTAAAAACAGTTAACGGGATAGTTAATTTCTAATTATTTCGTTCACAGGGCGATATAATCTTAATCCCTCGTGTTCTTGGTGATGAAGAAGCAAGAAAAAAAGAGAGGGTGAGGAAAAAAGAGGAGCTCCCGGGTTGTTAAAGAGCCCGATCAGCGAGTCTGACCATAGCGTGGCCGTATCTACTGGCCTTCTCGGATATAACGAGATGCACGGCACGATGCGCGCGGAGCCTGAACACGGAGAATACATTCATGCGGGCCGGTGTTACCAGGCAACGGAGGCGGGAGGTCGAGGGACTCGGATTCACGACCGCAACTCTCTCGGAACATCGGAGCGACTCGCGATACTTCGAGGTCCATTAAAAATGAACGAGGAAGTAAAAAACGAGCCCAGCGTCTGGAAAAAAAAACGTCAAGCCTCTCTCTAACTCGTAATAAATCCACGCATTTCCGCGCGAGAAAAAAAGAAACGTGACGTGTTCTGACTTGAGAAAAAAAACAACGACGTTAGGTGCGTTCAAAGAGGCGTTCCGGGGCGTTTTATCGTGCCTTTGAAAATGCACTTCCCGGGAAAAAGATTTTTCCGTGTACACAGCTCGTACTCAGCCCGTTTCCATTATACTCAAAATATTTTTAGCGCTTCGGAGTCGCGGCAGGGATAATGGCGAAGCGCCAAAGTGACGAGGGGATTGACGCGAGGTCCGCATTCTCGCCCTCTCCTTTATCTTCTCGCTCTTCTTTCAACTCGAATCGAGCTTTTCCACCCTCCGTTGCACCGGAATGCGTCGCATTCGCCTTATTCCGTCTCTCCTTATTTCTTTCTCTCTCTCCCATTTCCCACCGATGAGAAAATCTTCGCGGGGAGTCCTCGATTTCTGTATCCGAAGAATCCTCGGTTGGCACGAAGCTCAGAATTATTCCTGTCGCCAAAGAACCTTTTCCCGACCGCTTCGAATTTTCTAGTAAATTCTTTCCAACGCCAAACGCACACACTCCAGAAATGTTTCTTTTTTTCTTTCGTGTTCAAGCTCAGCCGTTCGAGCAACACCCTACAGGCAAATTTATTCGCCAATTTGGCGAAAGTGTCAAAAATCGTGTCAATCGATTTTATTGGAGCTTTTGGAGAAAAACATTCATGACGAATTTTATATACAAACATTTCTCGTATATCGTGAGCGTTATTTATCATAATTAAGAGCTTGAAAATTTTTATAAAAATTCTTAATAAATCTTATAACAATTTAATTAATAAGAATAAATCTTCAAACAATTTGACGTTTTGCTAATAAATTATGTGAATCTAACGATCAATGTAAATATATTCAATGAACAATCGAGATATACTTTAATCAAAAAGTCCATCATTTTATCTCGAATTTATTTTTAACATCGGAATGGAATTTCGTTACAGTGGAATTTTGTTTTTCTCGTGAATTCGAAATAATCGGAAACGAACCTTTCGAAATTTTCGTTTGTCGGATTTAGCAAAGTTTCGATTTGTTGAAAGTGTCAAAAATCGTGTCAATCGAGATTGAAAATTTTTCTAAAAATTCTTAATAAATCTTATAACAATTTAATAAGAATAATAAATCTTCAAACAATTTGACGTTTTGCTAATAAATTATGTGAATCTAACGATCAATGTAAATATATTCAATGAACAATCGAGATATACTTTAATCAGAATGGAATTTCGTTACAGTGGAATTTTGTTTTTCTCATGAATTCGAAATAATCGGAAACGGTCCTTTCGAAATTTTCGTTTGTCGGATTTAGCAGCGTTTCGATGTCGGCCGGTGTGTGTTACCGGGCTGATGCCGTGATCGAACAGCTGCTGCGTGTGCAACGAGACTAAATGGAAATTTTAAGTGCACCGCGATAGCGACACGGAGCCCCCTCTTTTGCGAATCCTCACTCCACGGGCGGGCGGGTCGCGCACGGCCCAGCTGGTACAGTAGCAACGTGGCAGTCACGCTAAAGCGTACAACGGGAACCGATACGAAAAGCGCCCGGGCGATCAAGCGAAAGAACGAAATAGGGCGTGGAGGAAAAAGCGTACACGCGTGCCGGGGAGAGAAGACGAAATAGAGCGTGCACGGTATAAACGCCCCCGTTGTCGACGTTCCCGGCGACTTTTTACCGTGATCCACTCTCCACCGCGATCGGCGCGCACTCTCATTTTCCGCGTCCCCTTTCGTTCTCTTCCCGTTTACATGCTAAACGTATTGCGAGGATCCACCCCCCGGATCTCTCTCCCGAGATTCCCCGACGAGAATTACATTTCCGGCTCGCCATTCCGAGCGAAAACTATATTGTAGATTTGTCAGCCGCGCGCTCCGGACAGCCAAAGAGGAAAGGGGATGACTAAGAAACAAGAGGATCGGCGAATCGATTTTCTTTCTCGAAATTATTGTCTCCGTGTCCGGAGGCGACTTCTGCCGGGGAACAATAAGGCGTCGAGGCTTTTCTCACACGATCGATATATATCCACAGCGGGTAATTGTTATCGATCCCGTCCCCGAGCACAACCACGCACGCACGCTAAAAGAAACAGGACTTCCGGCATTTTCACAATTCTTTAGCTATATTTTCTTTAATACAGCCGAGTTAACCTTCTCTCCCATGTTCCAGCATTAACGCCCTTCCCCCCTTTGCCTGCTCTCGTCCTTTCTTCTCGCTCTTATATATTCTTTTTTGTTATTACCCCCTCCGATCTCGGTATTCCGGACCTGTCCACCCTTTCTTTCCTTCTCTCGCCCCCTTCATTGATAAGGGACCGAGAGTACGAGAGAAAAATATATATTAGTTGCGACTCTTATTCCGGTCCCTTCGGCTCTCGCTCTTCCGGTTCCTCCCTCCGCGCTCGGGCGACACATCCGTACGAAAAGCACACACCGCCCGACGTCCCTAATAGCTGAATTCCGTGTCGCGAGGTCAGAGCCAACCCGGAATGCTTAACCTGCCGTTTCGTGTCTCTCCTCCCCCTTCCTTCCCCCTCTTCCCCCCCCCCTCCTTCTACTCTCTTCAACGCTTTTTTCCTCGCTGCGAGGGGCCGGGCGAGCGAGACGTGCTCAAAGGGCGCGATAAGGGTCACTTCTCCGATACTCCATAAGCCAACTCCATAACTGTCCCTCTTTCTCCTTTATTCCTCCGTCGAGAGCCAGCCGAAACGTTACTCTCCTCATTATTGTATATATTACGCGTTTTAGGGTCAAGAATTCAGCTCTCGGTCGATAACTCCCGCACTCGTACGCAGTTACAATTTAAAAAAAGGTTTTGCGGAGGTTAAATTTTATTTAGACGGGGAAAAAAGGGTTTTTTAAAAAAATAAATGGTTATTGTGTGCTGCAGGATGCAATAAAGTTTATTCGAGACATATGAGATTAAATTAATCATTTTGTATTTGTAAATAAATTTGTCTTTGTTTGTCCCTCATGTGCTGCTATATATCATTCATTTGATTGCAGCGAAACTTTGGTAAGTTGTTGTGCACACACCCGATAAGGTTTCAGAGTTGGTAAAGCCACTTTACAATAGGTAAAGTCGAGTCTTTACAACTTTGCAACTATTTCATTGAAAACGATGATAAACAATGTGATTAGAGATACTGCTTCAACAATTTATGATTTATTTATGTTTTTTTTTCACAAACAGTTGCTTTTTTATTTCATTACTTTAACTATTAATTAGCAACTTGAATGTATATTTTATCAATAATACGAACATGTTTCATTGTTTAAATAATTGAACAAGAAAAATTGTAGTGAAGTTTTATAAATTATTGTTTACGAAAAATATACACGATTGCCAAAAATATTTTAAAAAATTTACAAAAATATTATATTCATATTCTGGGTGAATGTACACATTTTTTATAAGAAGCAATTCTAAATCTCAGTAACTTATTATATAGGAATGTGATAGCTTGTGAACCTTTCTCATATTTTTAAATAAATAGCTCATAAATAAAAAAATACGGTCTACTTGCTAGTGATAAAAGAAAATAAGAATTTCATTGAATTCCAAAAATATAAGTATCAATTTTGTCGACGCGTTTCTGTCTCGCCGCAAAAAAAAAGGTTAATTTAGCTCGACAAACAATCGAAAATTTTCGCTATCGGCGATGTTGAGTTAATTATCGAAAGGTGAATTGTAAACAAACGTTTCAGTCTGTGTTTATCGAATAATCGGGAATGGACAAATTGAACGGAGGCATGCACGTAACAAACATGATTGGGAGACACGTGCAATTTACATTATTGAAACTCGAAATCGCTCGTTGTTTCCCATTCTAAATCAGATGAACAAACTGTGTGCGAATCGCTCGTGCCACCGGAGTGATGAATCAATAATGCCCGAAGAACGGAGCGGATTATCGGCGCGCATCTCGAGAAATTGGTCCGGTAAATTGAATTTATCGAAGATTAAACAATTTTCAATCACGATTATGCGAAATATTTCAAATATTTTTAACCTCCCCTCTGCTATATCTCGAACGAAAAATTTCCCAACCTAGTGAAATTTGTCCTTCGACGCGAGAATCGCCGAGAAAAAAGACGTCACGCGCAATTTGTGTTCCGCTAACGAACGGAAGGGGGAGGAGATGCAAAAATTGCGAAGGAAGTTTGCGTCACTCTTACTTGCTTCTCGGCTAATGTGCCCGGCGCGTCGTCGCGTTTAACGTGATAAAATTTGACCGGGGGGAGATGCGCGCTCGGCGAAACGCAACGAGGGCCCGAGTCGTGCGGGAGATTGAGTAGATATTCTTCTTAAGAGGCCGAAAGAAGAAAAACGAGCGAATGAAAAGGATAAGAGAGAGAGAGAGAGAGCAAAAGCTGGGAGTGAGTTATGAAGAGTTTTGCGGGAGAGAAACGAAGATTCGTATTCCGCGAGAAAAAGAGCGAGAGAGAAGATCGAGAGAGACGAAGAAGAAAAGGACGCTCTCGTGATATTATTTTTAATCCTCTTTTCCTTCCCATTATCTCCTCGACTCCCCTCTTTTCTCTCTCCTTTCCATTCTCTGGCGCAGTTAATGACAGGCATTAACCAATTAGCGCCCCCACTGGATGATTACCTTCTCTCGCGCCGGCATGGCTTCAAGATCCTCGCCCGGTCCAATTAGCCGCCACAGTCAAATTCTTGCAATGGTCAAGTCCGAGTTAGCTCCGGTTAACCCCGAAGGAAACCTCAGAAAATCGGGCACCGCGGGAGCACTCCCATTTTTCTTTCTCTCTATTTTATTTTTTTCGTTGCTGGCAATAAATTGCGAAGAGGCGCGCGTTTTCCGCGCTTTTCACGATTTTTATTTATTTTTTTTACTCCTTCTGTTCGGCAACGCTTTTTTATCTGTCGTTCCGGCCGCGAAAAAAGGTACCGCCGGTTGGATTTTAAGCGCTAATAAGCCCGCGTCGTAACGCTTTTATTTTTTTTTCCTCCCCTTTTAATCGCTTTCCAATTTTATGGGCCGGGGAAACGAGTGTTCGTCATACGAATAATGGGAAACAATTGCCCGTAGGGCTCGCCTACGAATTATATTGGAGTAATTCACCGGAGCAATAATGGACGACTTTGAAACAGACGGGGAAAAAAAATATATATAAAATGCGGACGAAAAAAAGCTCATCGAGGCATTTGACCCACATTTTCCTCGTTCGCAGCGGAATGAAGTTTGCAGCGACGATAAACCGCAATCTTCGGATACACCGAAGCTCTTATCCTTCATCGTTCCGTCTCTCCTTTCGAACCGAAAAAAAAGAAAAAAAAACAATATAACAAAGCCTCACTGTCATCCGACTCTTCCGCAACTGCCTCGAGCTTGATCTCGCCATTTCAACCCTTAAAAAATGACGACGCGAGGTCGTGATAAAGAGAAGCAACGAGGAAAAAAAAAGAAAAAGCAGAGAGGACGACGAGGACGAATCGGAAAGGGGACAAATTGGCGAAGAGACGGAGATAAGTATATTAAAACGAATTCTCTATGATTTAATGAAATTGACGCTACGGTACATGCGAAAACAAAGGGGCCATAATTTCGGGTCGAATCACGTAGGAGACACGTGGATGGGGAAGGCTTTTGAATACGTGAAAAGACAAGCTTTGGCTCGGTGGATACGCGTGTGTTCGTACAATAAGAGACGGAGGAATGAAGTGCCCTCTCAAAGGGGATGCAGTGTGCGCGACGAGGGAGATCGGTGCCAGGGGGTGGGGTTGGTGACGTATTAATTCATAACGCACCAGCCAACATTGGAAGCCAATCCTGGAAGCTCGGGAGATATACAAGCGGAATGAAGGAGTCAGGTGGCCCGGCGAGGGGGCTGCCTCGAGGGCGCTTCGTGTTTTGGTACGAGCCTCTGAATACCGCCCGACACGGAGCACCAGAGACACGACGAGCCAGAGAGGGAAAAGCCAACCCGGAAAGCTCTCATCTTCCGTGCTACTCGTTGAACGTAATTAATTGTCTCGACAAGTAGAGTTTGCAAAATATCTCGATATACGAGCCCCGGACCGCTCGAAAATTCAATTAAATCGCAGAACGCAATAACACGCGTTTTAAACTCCACCGCCAATTCGCGTGAGACCGAGCTCGGGCCAATTAAAATATTATTTAATAGAAGCTACATTTTGTCAGTTTATTCCCCCAAGCGAACGAGAATATCTCGCTTTGTTCCCAATATTATTGATAAAAAATAAAGAAGTATAAATTTGGGAAACAATAACTGATACGAGCGGCGATAAAATTAGCTCGAAATGCATTCACGTAAAAGAGAACTTGCACGAATATTTTCGTGCAACCATACACAGGGTGAGGCAACATTTTTGCCAATGAATTTGGGGTATATTTTGTAGCTCGTTGGAAATATTTGTCGTCGGGACTCACCGGTTCGCGGCAAGGGTATAGCGAGCCTCCGATCGTCCTCGAGGAAAAAGTCACACACTCACATCACTCCGCGAGCACCCGGTTATTGCGGAAAACCGTCCCCGATTATTTTCGCAGCTCGTCGAAATCACAGGCCGGCGAGAATCACAGAAGAGCGTTCGCGGTTGATCGATCGATCGGCGGTGGAAAAAAAAAAGTGCGTCACGCGAAACGCGAGAACCTCGTGTCGGCGACTCCCGGTGTCTGAAGCGCGCACGTCGATTCGAGGGTGAAAAAAAAATGGGGGGAAAAAAGTAGAAGCGTGCGAGCGCGCGAGGCGCGCGCACTTACGCGCAACGCGTCGTAAACGGCGAGCGAGAGCCGGAACGAGAGAGCGGGTAAGAATCGGAAAAGTCGCGACGACCGCTGATATAACGCGAAAAAAATCGCGAGAGTGCGAAACGAGCGAACGAAAAAGGGGGAAAAAAGAAAAGGAGATAAATATAAGTTCGCAGGGCGAGAAAAGCTGGGGGAAAAAGTGATCGGACGACACTATGTACGCTTCGGAACGCAGCGGAGACGCCGGCTCTTTCCCGATGCGCCGTTCGAGTACGACTGAGTGAGGCGAGAGCCCCGCGCGACCCGCGCCCGAACCGAAACCAGCAAACCGGGAGCCAGCCACCCCGCGAACCTATATATACTCCCGACGAGACATATCCTACCCAACCCTCCTCATCCCTCTCTCCCTCCTCCTACCTTCGTGCCTGTTCTCTCGCACCAATCGGCGCTGTCCCGTGCGCACGATATCAACATATACATCCCTTGTTTCTGCATGGCTCATCTATGTACGTATACGCGCGCGTATTTTAAGCTCACGACCAGCCACCCCCGAGAGACCGATTGACCACGCGCTCTCAAAATTCGAACCGTGTGCGTGTCTATATCTTGCGATATATTTCTCACAGCTTTTTCTCCCAAGCACATATTTTCCCACAAATTTTTTTTAATGACCCTCACGAATGTTCCGCACCAATCGCCCCTCGAGTAAAACTTCTTTGGCTCGTGATAAAGAGTTACTTGTTGTATTTTGGGGATGGTATATATTCGTGGGATTGATCATATGTTGTATTCGTAAATGTGAAAAAGTTTCTTTTAAGGTGGTCCGATGGTGGGCGCGTTCAAACTTTTAGGTTAAGCATGCAATGTTGAGGCAACATTATTAATCGAAATTTTTTCCAAGATATTTGAGTCAAATTTTGTATTAACGTTCTTTGATGTAATATTAGAAGGTATGCCAAATTTAAAGATACTTCACTATCTAGAAATCGAAATATTTATCATCAAAAATCACAACTTTTAACATAAGGCTTATGAGAGATAGCGAAAATTTCTCATTTTTAAGAATTAATATTTCAATTTCTAGCAAGCGAATGATATTAAAATTTGGACACATGACAAGTAACATATTAATCTCAACATATACCAAATTTCATCACAAAATCTTAGATAGCCAGAAATCATCGGACTACCTTAAAAACATTGGTTGTCTGTTGTATTTTAGGGATGAAAACTTTTTGGGGATAAAAAGCTCGAGCAGAGGTCTCATCCTCTTTAATTTTACGTTAGAAAATATGTTCTATCGAATTGAAAATAGTGATAATATTTTTAAATTAGAAAAATATGAGAATAAAGGTTCGAGCAAATATTTTGAACTGACCATTCGTGGATTAAAAAACTTTTTATGAAGTAAAAAGTGTTTGTAACTTATATTTTTACAGCAGAAATGTATATTCACATAAAAAGACATCTATTCAGATGAAATTTATTTGAATGTTATTAAAAATAATATTTTATCGAGTTAATTGTATTTTAAAAGTGGAAAAAGATATATATATACAGACATAAAAACTCTTACTATAAGTAAATATTCTGCATTCATCATTTGTATAGACTAAAAAATTATTTATGAAGTAAAAAATATGGTTGTAAATTGTATTTTTAGGACGGAAACATTTTTTTCGGATGAAAAGCTCGAGTAAATTTGACCCGAGCGACACACACTCACGGGGTTACGGTTTTCCAACGAATCGCGGAGGAATGACGAGGATTTCGGAAGTTCTCATAATTCCCGATGGCCGAACGATCGGCGAAGATTGGAACTCGTCCCGGTCCTTCCAATTCTACGGATTCCGTCGAGCGAATCGAGATAGCGAAGTTACGTACGTATATCTGCTGTCGTGCTCCGTGTACGTGCACCGTAGAAATGGATTTCGGGGCGAGAGTGTCAGTGAGCGAGAATGAACCAGAAGCGCCACAGTCCGCGGAGATTCGACATGTTTAATCGTCCTGCAAGAAACTCGGACGAGAGGAAATCTCCGGCGAGGATGGATCGGTCAAAAAGTCGACCCGCGGCTCGGGCATTTATTTCTCCGAACTTTACCAACGAATTTTCAAAAGTAACCGCAACGGCGACTCTGACGGATTCAATATATCTCGACGAAGGCTATAATTTTAATCGTGATTAATTGACAGCTGTCAATCATCGTTCCGCTATGAAACATTTTTCCATCCGCCTCGTTTATTCTCTCGCTCGTGGGGATGAAAACTTTTCGAGGCTGATGCAGCGAAAAGAAAATTCACCGGAATATATATAACCGAGCCTGATAAATAATAAATTCTAGTAGGAAGTACTCAAGAGTTTGCGGAACTTTTGCGAAACCCGCTCCGAAGAAAATAATCCCTGCTGAAGTGCGCCAGCTCCGGCTTGCACACTCAGCCACGTACGCACACAGCCATCGAGTTAAGGAGAGTTCGAAGAGGCTTATCCGAGAAAAAAAGGGAGGCGCCACTATACTGATATCTCGCACGGTGAAATGGAGGAGTCCCGAATTAAAATGCAAAGAAAAACGCTTTCGAGTTATTCTTACCCTCCGCGCTCAGAATCTTCATATTTTCGTTCTATTTCTCTCTTCTCTATTTTTTTTTTCGTTCTCAAAAATCATCATCCATGCGTCCGTTTTCTTCCACTCGAAATCTCGACATCCCCCAGAAATTCTTCATCATCTTGACCAAATTCTTTTCACGTATTTTGTGAGAATTTCATAAATATTCAATTAAAATTAAAATAATTTATAAAAAATAATATAATGAATAAAAATGAAATACTTTCTGATGAATTTTATTATAAATTAATTTGATTTCATTTGAATTAAATATCTTCTCTTACTTTTAATTATCATATTGGCTCTCTCGTAATTTTATTCACTCGATATTTCGTAATCTCCGCTTGACCAAATTCTCTTCTCATTTTTTCCGATTTCATTTCATTTCATTTTTATAATACCATCAGCAGCAACGCGGCCGCTGCGCGACCGCTTTTTCCGTTTCAACATGTTTGAATTGATGTTTTACAATTATTCTAAGCGTATACTTCATACAATTTCGTT